>BQNB010009087.1:0-84088 GCA_026074375.1 Tanacetum coccineum
TGCTTAAAATAAGTGTTATATGTTCGGTATCAAATTCAGAAAGTTGTACACCTTTTCGCAAAGTCAGAAAATAATTTTTACAAAAATCGTAATTTTGAGTATCAGGTGGGCGGCCCCCTTAAATATTTGGGCGGCCCCCTTAATTCCTGTCCGGCCCCTTAATTAATTAAGGGGATCGCCTGTCTGATTCAGCAGTTTTTCGGAAACTTTGAAAATTCATATAAAATCAGTCGTAACTCCGTAGAAGTCGTGCCACCCGACGTTTTAAAGATAATTGAGTCTACTTTCATTTAAAAATACTTTCAAGTAATTATTCCAAACTTAAATAAGCCAGAAAGACAAAATACTACATGGTGGTCAAAAATTTGTGTTTCGTTTTGACGTAAAAGTTGTATTTTGCCTTTTCCTTTGAGTCGGACATTCCTAGTTGGTATATCTTTGAAAAATTAAGTATTTATCTTTTCAAAATATAAATCTTGATTAACTTATGAAATAAGGAGGAAACTATTTTATTTTTAAATAAAACCGAGCTAAATATACATTGTTGTATTTAATACACAAAACCAAGACAAGTGTTTTTATGTGTTATGCTATATGATTATGTGCACTTCTTTGTGTTTTAGTCTTGTTAATAGAAAATATTAAATGATCGTTGCTTTTGAAATTTAGCTAATTAAATATCTAAGCACATGTGCCATGTATTCTATTCGTTTTTAGCTAGTTTTCTGGATTATGCCTAACTAGAGTTTATGCTAGATTTCTTGCATTATGATTGCAAATTGTTCTTGCATTGCATATAGGCATAGATGGCTTAATGTTACTCAAACATCTTGTATCTTTTTAAATGAGTTAAAACTAGTCACCTAAATATTTCAAACGATTTAATCTATTCTCAACAACACGTTTAAATATTTTAAACAACTTACCTTGTTTTACCTTAGGTTGTTTAAACAAGAGAAAATGGATCATTTTAATACATTAGTATTTATATAAAAGAAAAAGTATTTTCAAACTCTAAGTGTGTTTGAATTGATCCAACATAACACACATAATTCTATTTCATATATCATTTTACAAGAGTTATGTTTTGTAATAATACTTATGAATTGTCGAAAGTGTGCTCATTGTACGTAACAATAAATAGTCTTTAAAATAAATAAAATATATGATAATCATAAAGCAATAAGTTAAGTTTTCATCATTCATTAACCTCACTCTCACAAATAATCTTAGGATTAACGAAACACACTATTAAAATGTTTATTTGCTTTAAATGACTGTTCGTGAGGGTCAAGAAAGATCTTGAATATATATCGATTCATTATTCAAATTATGGTTGATATATTTATCGAATCTAATTGACAAGTCTTTAAGTATGGACAAGAAATCAGATTCTTATTTGTCTAGCTTTAAGATTAATATCAAAATATAACGAGAGATATTATCTTAGACCTACATACTCAATCACACTCGGTTGATATGAAAATAACGACATCCTTTTCCAAGACAATAAGAGTTTGCATCGGATCATAATTCACACTTATGAAAATGTTGTCATATTGAGTCTACTTATCCAATAATTGTGTTCCAAATACTTAGCAAATATATGCATAAAATACACAATGAAGTAGGATTGATGACTTGGATGTTTCGTCCGAAATATTCAAGCGATTTATATTGCAATGCAATTGGTAAATTTGTCATTTTCGAAAAACCAAACACGAGCAAACTTACAACATATGTAGTCTTCGCTCATACAACATAAAAGCACAACTGAAAGCTAAAATTCACTTTTAAACTAAATTCTCAAATAAGAATAATACTCTTGTTCATTCACCGAGGATAACATGATGTTTGAGAAATATTATGTTTAAAGAATTCATCGATTTATGGTATTAAACGATTAATAAAGGATAACATATATCCTATGCATTTTATTTCCTTCGTAGCATGAATGGTTGTGTTACAAGAATATACACTACATATTATTTGTTTAATTATGATATAATAACATTGACAAAAATAACAATCTTAGAAAATCATATTTGCTTAAGATTAAAATATGTCACGTTTTAATCATTTATTATTTATGAATCACAAACTTAATAAAGATAAATAATCTTAATGAGATTCATTTCACAAGATATGCTAAAAGCATTCTTAAATCAAGCACATCTATTAAATTAAGCAATATGCCATCAAAACCAAACAACCGGTAAATCTTGAACAAAAGATTAAAACTTTTTGATTACGATTATCTAAACATTCAACACATCTCTATTAGAATTGTGTGTAAAATATATCATCTAGATTTACCGTCATAAAAACATGGTGTTTGAGTCACATTAGGCCAAGTATTAGTGAGCCAAGCAAACTTCATATTTGGTACTCTTCGATAGGTAAATTTTGGAACTCAATTTCTTCTAAAATGAGAATGACTACTGGAGAACCTATTGTACTAGAAATTCAATTTAACCTAACGGTTGAATTGCTTCTATGTGAGAAGTTGGGTGTGTGTAACCCGTAAAAATGGTCGTGTTTAGCCTTAATTGAGCACCACTAGTAATAGTCTCATATTCATTCTCCAACTTGATTAAATGGTTCTTCCTAAATATACCTAAAGTTAGTTTACATCTATAAACTTTGTCTTAGAATTTTTCTTTCCTAGATTTATGGCATCTCACATATATGTTTTAATATCTTAAGATGTTAACTTGCTCCTATGTGATATGATTATATGCCTACATAGTTATCTTGATGATCATCGATTATTTGCTTGGTTATTAAATGCATGTTTATTGTAAAGGTTTTTGTCTTTCTCAAACAATTCAAATATAATATATCTTAGTATATCTAAATAATACATGCTCTTAAATGCTAAATGTTAACATGTTTTATATGATGTTTGCGTTTAAAATAATCATGATTCTTACGTGACGCTTTACATGACTTACGTGTTAATTGTGCATTTACTCTATATTGATTTGATGCATAAAGGATTAGATATGCCTATCTCGATAAAACTTTTTGACGTCATATAGTCTTACACATTAATTTCTTTGGTTATTGTGTTGATACATGCTTAAATATTCTTACATGCTTAATTCTATAAGTTTTATGCATCTAGGTATATATTTCTTGACATTAGAATTTATACCCTTATTACATGTGAACCTTAGTGTCACAATCTGATAGGTCATAATAGTCTCAAAATGGTCTTAAGTATCCTAGAGTCTCCATGCACACTCTTTCTTATTCATAATCTCGTTTCCTTCCAAACAATCCACTCTATTGTCAAGGGATAGTTAGATACAAATCCAATACACCTCTAAGTAGGTTTGACAACTTAAATATTTCGTCCGAAATGTTTAAGTATTTTAAATTAGCGAAATGCAATTAAAATGTCACTCATTGATCATGTCAAATTTGTTTCACCAAAACTTTAATCATGACTCTATTAGTATATAGATGTCAAATACCTTTTTTTTATAAAACTCAAGGACCAAAAATGTAAATTTTAAAACCTTGTTTTATAATTAAAAATGAAAAAATAAAGAAAAGGGCCAAAAATGCCAAGTTTGAAAGTTGTTTTAAAAAGAAAAATAGAAAAATAAAACACAAGGGCTGTTTTGCAATTTTCCAAACCTCTTTTATTTCTTTTAGTTATAAACTAGAGGGACCATTTTTGCAATTTATCAAAACCTCTTTTTTCTTTTAGTTATAAAAACGACAAGGGCCATTATTGTCACTTTCTAAACCTATTTATAACTGAAAAAGCTTAAAAAAGAAATGAAAAGAGAGAGAGAGTTGAGGGACCATTTTTGCCTCTTCCCCAAACATCCCTTTTAAACCAGTGCAACCATAACTGTACCCTTCCCACTTCCCGCCTTTTCTCATACCACCTCCACCCATGGTTTTTCTTGCCTTCCCACCTCCCTAGTACACTTTCCTACATCTCCCAGCTCATTCCCACAACCCAATACCCCTATAACCCTTTCCAGTTCAACAATCACTCAACCCGAGACCCCCATCCAATGGCTGAGATGAAGAGAAGCCAATGGAAGGCTAGGATTACCTTGGGGACATTACACACTCACAACAAGCTCATCCCATGAGCCAGAAGGCTTTGAGACTTCTATAAAAGAGAAGAGAGCAAGCCGAAAAGCAATACACCATATTACACCCTGTTTTTCCTTTTCTTAGTGTAAAATTTAATTAAGTTGCTTTAAGTTTATCATACTCAGTTGTTTTAGTTTTAAAAAACTTTATTTTGTAATTTTCATTTTCAAGCAATTTAAGCTTTCACTTTAAGCACTTAAGCTTTTAAGCTCTTGTAATCATTTCCTTTGAACTTGTACTACTTCAATTCAGCAATACAATTCGTTTTACACATTTATTAAGCTTTTGTTTTCAGTTTGAAGTTGAATTTAATCAAATAAGCTCTAAATAAGCTCATTTGAGCTTATTGTGTTTAATAAGCTCAATTTAAATAAAATTTTGTTGTTAAAGCTGTCATTGAATCATTGTAACTCTATTACACCTAAACATGATCACTTGAGGTGGATTAAGTTCGTATTCAAGCATCAAAGGAGAAATAAGCTCTATCTAGCTTATTGAGCTAAGAGCTTGGGCTTAGAGGCTTTGGAAGCCATTTAGGTTCAAAATTTGAGCCACTCACTCTACTAGAGTGGCTCTTGTGCTGAGACTCCAAATTTTCAGGTTACTTTCTCTAAATTTCATTTTATAGCATTTAAAGCTTATTACATTTTGCTTATTACTTTGAATCTTCATTTTAAATACTGTTCATTTAGTTTACTTAGCATAAATTTGTATTGGCTTTAGTCTATTTTAGTTTTAAAACTAGTAAAATTTCACTGTCACTTTTTCTGTCATAGTAGTAGTAATATGTTCATAGAGTAACTAGCTTATTTTTCAAATAAGTTTAGCTTTTTAGTGATAAAATAGCTTAAACAACCTAGATATAGTAGAAGTGGATAAAATGATTTAGCTGTTCTAGCTTTTAAATAGCTTTTAAGTGCAATAAAGTGTGACAGTTTTTAGATTAAGGAGTGTTTGGATTTAGTGAGATTGACTTGTTAAAGTCAATTTTAAACTGTCATAGCACATCATTTAGCTGAGTTTAGTCATATAACAAGTTTTTAAACAGTTCTTAAAAGTTAGAGTTTAGAATTTTAAAGTTTGAGAGTTAAAATCCATTGCCAGCACCAGGGCACATTTTCAGAATGTGTAAGTCTTAGATTTTAAGATTTTAAAAGCATCTTAGAGTTCAAGGTTGTTGAGTGTTCACTTAGGATCATTTAGTTATAAGTGAGCTTAAAAATCCTAGCCTACATCTTTGTTACTTGCACATTGCACCAGCAACACCAATTGCACCAGCAAGTGCATTTCATTTTAGCATAATATTTGCCATTTTTCACTTTGAATCTTCTCATTTCCTTTTAGAGTTTTACAAATCCTTTTAGCTAGGTTGATTTTAGATAATTAGGTTAGCTTATTTCCAATATATCAGCACTTAAGGTCCAAAAATAAGCTGTTAAGCTTAGTTGAAAAAAGCTCTAAATTTGTTTCATTAAACTTAGCATTGTTCATTCTTAATTTTCTTTCTAAAGTTGTTAACTCTAGGTAAATTTTAGCTTAAAACCATTTAGTACACATCTTAGGCATTAATAAGCAACTTTTAGTTTCAGTTTTCATCAAGTAAAGAGCTCACAATAAGCCAAAATCTAAAAAGCTTAAAAAACAAGCACTTTCTGTGACAGCAACTTAATTGCTTATTTTCTAGCTTATTCCTTCGTTAAAAGTCCAAGTTGCTTTCATTAAAGTTGTTAGAAATAAGCCCTTCTATAACTTTGTAGTTTTAAGTTTTAGCTGAATCTCATTTTTTAATAAGCCAAAAATAAGCAATAAGCTAGGGTCTGTTTAGTACTTTTTCTATAGTTAAGGGGTAGTCGTTTACACTGCAGTGTAAATTTTCCCAAGTTAGCCCGCCTACCCTATATTTTCATTTCTTGCACTTTCTACCCTGTCTTTCTTAGTTAAATAAAAAAGTTAATATTTTTTGTTTTTAGTTTTATTAATTAGGGTTTATAGTTTTAATTACATAAATTAGGGTTCAATTAGCCAATAGAAATTGGGGCTTTTCATTCCATTAAATTTCTGCACTCTTTTAGTATCTTAAAACCATTTTTCTATATTTTTCTCATTAAAGTTGTATTTTCTAGGAATTAAAATAGATTGTAGTTAATTACTTTTTCTTATAAAAATCATAAAAAATTCAAAAATTAATAAAAAAATATTTTTCTTTTTTATAAAATTTTCTTTTGTCATTTAGTGTCTAGGAAAAATATAAAATTTAGTATAGGCTTAATTTTTCTTAAATTTCAGTCTTAGACCCGTTTTACCGAGTGCGTTTTACCGTTTCTTTTCGTTTAGCATTCAAACGACCTCCGTTTTAATTCTAGTTTTTTTTATTTTTCAAATTAAGTTAATTAGAATTTAATTTTAATTTTTAATTTAATTTAGCATTTATTTTCTTAATTTTTAGTATTTAGGATTTCCCTATAACTAATTTTGTTTCCCGTAGTTTTTAAGATCCCCATTTCCTATATCTGTTTCCCGTAGATTAAATTAGGTTTTATTTAATTAATTTTAGTTGTATACTATAACAGTGTTTTCATCATATCTATATATTTTCCCATCATTCAATTTCTAGCAAACAGGATTACTTTCAATTGCTGCCTCGTTGGGACTACGACCGGGAATATCTCTTACGGAATCTTTTATAATTGATTTTATATATTTAATCTCTTTGTGTAGATTTTGGACATTGCCTTGGTTATGGCATTTGTTGAGATTTACATTTGTGTTATTTTATATATATAGACGTTCAGTTTTATTTTTTTTTTTTTTTTTAACGAATCATTAGCTAATAGTCTAGAGTGTCATTTAAACTTTGTTTGAAGTATTTATAATCTCTCGTTAGGTCATTAAGGGCCGTGTACTTCTCATGCTCAGTCTGTTGGGTCTGAAGTGCAATTCGACAACTATCCCGATGCTAGTAGCCTCCCTAGAGCCTACTAGACTCATCTAGGTTAGTTTTGCACTCTTCAGTTCCTTGAGTTAATGATAGTCGTTTGCTTTTTTATTGCATTTTAATACCGTTTTGTTTTCCTCCGTACCCTACTAGTCTCATCAAGGTTAGTTTTGCACTCCTTCAGTTCTTGAGTCAATGATGCGTTTGCTTTCTTTAATTGCTTTAAAATCGTTTTGTTTTCCTCAGTATCAAGAGTTAAATTTGCAATTAAATTAGCAAGCGCAGCACGCTCATCAGCACATTCTGCAGCATGTTTCTCAGAATGTTGTCTTTCATTGGCAAACACATTCTTTTCATCATTGTTTTGTACCTGTTCCAATGGCGTATCAGTAGAACTTGATTCTGCAGGTAAGACTTCCTGAATTTTTGCCATGAAACCATAATGTGCTTCCAATTCCTTCTTATCAATCTCTTCTTCTGATACAATCCCACTGCTTGTTTCATCTCCTGAACTTGTAACCGATGATTGAACCTCTTGAACCTTGCACTGTTGAATCTGCAACTGTCTTTCACTCAACTTTTTCAACGTCATCTTAAGCTCTTGCTCATGACTTGCTCTTTCTATTATACATTGCTCAATGGAGTTCATGTTCTGGATGATTGTTTCCTTGAATGTTTGAGCTGTCATTTTAGTGTAATCTCTGAAGATTTCTATTACTTCTCGATCTGATGAAAAAGATCTTGAATAAATATTGAGAGGCTTTAACAAGTCAGAGTTAATGAACCTTTCAAACTGTACTTTGATCACACTTAGAGCGGATTTGGAATCCATCTCGTGAAGTGTTTCTGCATTGAGAAGTGTTTCTAAGTTATTCATGTGTTGAGATAACTAAAACTTGAAGGTTCTGAAACTATCACCAAAGAGTCGTGCAAAAGCTTGTTGATACCATATACTCTGATTTTCGAGAAGTTGAGTGGTTGATTTAAGTGCATTTAATTTGTTCAAGGAGTTTTCTTTGAAAATCTTTGCTTGCATCTGCAGTTTCTGTATCTCTGGTTCCTCTAAAACTGAACCCGACGATGAAGTATTCTTTGTTTCCATTTTAACGTGAATTATGAAGTGTGAAAGATTTTGTTGGATCTTAAGTGGATATGATGTGATTGAAGTTGTGGTTGTGTAAGCAATTCACGTTCACGGGATTTTACACATCTATGATTAAAACCGATAAAAGAATTAACGGGATTTTACAAAATCAATAGAAAACCGTGAATGATTTGCTTCGGAATCAGCGGCCAATGATTTAATTGTCTAAAAACAGATAATTTTCTGGCTAGGGTTAAAGCTGTTTGTTTAAATAGGCTCACCAAACTGAAACGGGCCTAAAAATACAGATGGGCCGTGAGCTAGAACAAAAACAAGTCTAACACAAATTCCAAAAAACTGAAAAATGTCAATAAATCATAGTAAACGAGCTTTTTGGGCCTTAAGAAATCCTTAACCAGCTAAAGGGTGGTTACAGCGTGATCCGTCTCGTTTTTTGCTTCGATTTGAGAGGTCACGGGCCTGAAACGGAGTTACGGATCAAAAGTTATGGCCGTTTTACTGAAACCCTTTTCGTCACACAAGTTTTCAAAAAAAATTCGTTCGGTCCAAAAAAAATTTCTCGTTCGATCCCACTCGTTCGATTCCGCTCGTTCGATGCCGCTCGTTCGATCGCTCGTTCGATCGCTCGTTCGATCGCTCGAGTCAAAACGCAACGAGTCAAAACGCAACGAGTCAAAACGCAACCAGTCTCAAAACGCAATGAGTCAAAACGCAGTGAGTCAAAACGCAACCAGTCTCAAAACGCAATGAGTCAAAACGCAGTGAGTCAAAACGCAACCAGTCTCAAAACGCAATGAGTCAAAACGCAGTGAGTCAAAACGCAATGAGTCAAAACGCAATGACTTTTGTCAAAACGCAACGACTTTTGTCAAAACGCAACGACGAACACTCCTTCAGTTAGGCAAAACGCAGCCAAGAAAAAATCTTCAAACTTTCTTGTAAGCTACGAAATGATGTTAAAACCACTTAGTAATGATGCAAGGAAGTGATCTAAGCCCAAAAGTACAAATCTTTAACACTTTTAACCACAAACAAAGATCAAATCTTGATTTTTGTTGCCATTTTTTCGAACCAAAAAAATAACCAAACCAAGCCACGAATTTGATCTTGTTTGACCACAATAATCAGTAGATAAACAACACGGATTCCCCCTATGCTCTGGTGCCAATTGTTAGTTTCTCGTAATCACTTTACTTCATTACTAGTTACACGAATTCAAGAAGAAAAGAGAAGGAAATTAGAAGAAGTTTAGAGAGAGAAACAAGAAAGAGAAAATGAAAAAGAATGGTTGAATTAACTTGTAAGAGGAATGTTTACAATGAACAAACCTTCTCCATCTTGGAGAGGGGTATTTATAGTTAAGACTAAAATGTTTGCATGCCTTTTATAACACCTCGTGTTTTAGGTCATTGTATGACATTATGTAATTCACAATTTATTTTTAGGGTTTTACGCGTTTGCTTTTAAATCGTAAACGTTAAGCTAAATCGCGTAAACTAAAAATGATCATTCAATGTAAACGGGCATCAAACGATTAAACATTTACATCAAGCAAGTGTTAAATGATTATTATGAGGATAATTAATAACTTTGTTCATCTTATTTTTATTGGCTACGTAAAATGCTTACGTTTCGCGATAAAATGCGTTTCGGCATTCCCGGAAGCACCAAAACTTATCTACGCTTAAACAAATACCCAAAATTATACCCAATACTCAAAAGTTACAAAAATACTATCCTAATATGTGTATGTGGCCGGATATAAAGAGATAGGACCAAGAAAAATATCTAGTCCAAAGTACCTTCCTTGAATTCATGGGATGATTCCCATTTTAGGGAACCAAACACTTACACCTTGTAAGAACCCACTCCCCCCCTATGGGCTCTTACACAAGGGTTATTAAGTAACCATGGTTGAGTTACTAAGATATTTTCACTATAAAAGCTAGCAACTAACCATAGTAGTTCATTTCCAAAGTTGTATAACAAACAAATTTCTCTCCCATTTCCATCTACAAAACCCACGGCTCAAAATTGTTATTTTGGGCAATCCATTGCTTGATTTTCTATCATTATACAAGAATACACACATCATATCTAAGAAGGTTTCAAGAGTTGGTTAACCATTTGCAAGGAAGGACATCAAGAAAAGAAGTAAGAAAATGGTTTACTTGGAAAATTAGGTTTTCACTTTATTTTTTCAAGCCAAGGTTGTTTTAATCACAAGGGTGAGATTTGTTATTATTTCACTACTATTCCAAGCAAGGTTATATATAAGGCTTAATTATTTCATAACTAAGATTTTATGTGTTCATATGTTATATTTAGCTAAATCACCATTTAGGGTACTTTTGAATATGTAAAATGAATTTTTACTTATGATCATTGTTTTGTACACTTATTTACATGTCATTATGGATGATAATATTATGTTTAAAATGATTTGTATAAGTATTTTAACTTGTTTGGTTAAGTATTAACTTGTAATAAGTGCAAATTAGGGTTTTAATGATTTACTTAATAAGTTTCAAATGAAAATGATGTAAATAACATGTTAAACTTGTTATCTTGGATATTCTTGAGCAAAGTATGACCTAATAGATTTTATATATGTAAAACATAAGATAGAAATGTTGTGAAGTAGTTGTAATAAGGTGTTGAAGCTAAATGTACTAAAATCAATGCTTTAATAATGTCTAAATCACAAAACCTCAAACCTTCTGTTTTGGTCCGAATTTCTTAACAGCCCTTATGATGTTTATTAATATAGAATCTATGAGTATTCCAAATGATAAGAAGAAAACTCAAAAATCCGAGTTATAACGAAGAAGATCCGCTAGTTACGATGTTTACGACGTAAAATACTTGTATAAACAAATTTTATAAAAAGTACTATTCATGCATGAAACTTATACTTTGTAAACATTCAATAATATGATTAAAACCTTTCAATTAGAGAACGTGTTCGAAAGAATCGCTTAAAAAACGGAGAGCTTATAACGAATAGATACGACAAAAAAGGGTTTTACGTTAATTTAAAAGTTATAAATACGATTATATAGTCTGTTATGAATAGTAAAAACACTCATTCATCACAGAATCTCAAAAACCTAAAAATACTGTGATTTTTATGTTCATCGTCTTAATACGAAAGCTCTTGTGGGCCGTAAAAAACGCGAGAAACGGACTTTTTAAACGGACAAAGTTATCGTTCTTTTTTACTAAAGGCGTAATTATAAACGTTTTTACTTTATAATTACGATTTCACTTAAACAAATAGATGGTGATATAGCTATATATATATATATATATATATATATATATATGTGTGTGTGTGTGTGTGTGTGTGTGTGTGTGTGTGTGTGTGTGTGTTATTATTTATCAAAGTGCTATATTACTAGGGAATTTCATAATGAGGCTTCTTCGGATGGCGTATTGACGAGTTGTTGGATTTACGATTTAAAGTGTCCTAACTCCTCGTACGTCATGTCATGACCTCTTAAATTATGATAGCCCGAACGATAGTATGATGATAACTATATAGGATTATATACAGTTGTTGTTAGACAACATACTTGAATACTGATTCGACCTATATTAACTAGGTTGCATTCGGGCGTTAGCGTGACGCGTTTTTACTTGGGATATTTTGTTATCAGTTTACTCACTCAAGGTGAGTTCATAGCCCCATGTTTTACAATTATTGATTTACAAGTTTTTAGGGTGAGAAACATATGCATGTTTTACAAATTAGACGCAAGTGTACATTTTATCATGATTACGTGTTTGCCTAAGTAGCGATAACCCACTATGCCCATGAATCATGAACTGTCAATTACTGGAATGTGAGCGCGAATGATTATAGATAGATCTATTTGGGATTGACCTCCCCGTTCGGGTGACTAGCTATCACTGGAAACGAACGTATATCATGTCGGATACTGGATGTTACGGGTTGAACATCATCACGGGCAATGTAGGCAATATTTATATATTGTATTCAATTATGTCGAGCTTCGGTGTCATGAGCTTAGGCAAACGTAATTGCATTTTGTGATGTCTGCATCTGTTGCATTATCACTGGGAAAGTCTTGCGGTCCTGCATATACATTTACATAAACCTATGAAATTCACCAACTTTATGTTGACGTTTTTAAATGCAATGTTTTTCAGGAGGTCATTAAGCACGAGGTGCGAAGGATACATTGGTGGTTATATTTTGAAGTCATGCATTAAAGATTTAGTCACATTACATTTTGTATATCTGTTATGGGCTGGAAATCTTTGTAATAATAACAAGTAAACAAGTAAAGCTTCAGGCTTTTGTAACACATACTTTATTAAATCCAATGTATCAGTTTTAAATGACTTTTTGGTCGTTCTTATATTATCTTGTGTTATTGATCTGAGAAGTAACACGCCCCGGACCCTTATTCCGCTGCGACCCAATTTGGGGGTGTTACAGATTGGTATCAAGAGCCAAGGTTATAGAGAACCATGTCAAATGTTTTTGCTGGACTATAACCGTTTTCAAACATTGCATTCATACAAAGGGGTTTTCACAGGACATACATACACTAATTGTGCATTAGTCGGTTAGGCTAGATGCATGCATGATTGATATTCATGATTAGATATACATGTTATGATATAAATGTATATTACTATAAGAGTCTTATATTAAATACTAATATAAGTTATGTTGGAGTTTCAGATACGATTATGTCAGATTTGAAAGATTCCACGGTCACCTACACGACATTGTCCAGTCCATTTGAGGATGGATCAGACATTGGCTCACCAGGAGTCGATGGACCACCCATTATGCCAGAGGACCCATATGCTTACATAATGGCTGCTTATCAGGTTCCACCATCGCCTGACTACATACCTGGCCCCGAGGAGCCGCAGTCACCTCCCCCACTAGACTTTATTCCTGAGCCTATGTACCCTGCGTACATACTACAGGAGGATGAGATACTCCCGGGCGAGGAGCAGCCACTACCTGTTGCTGCCTCACCCACTGCAAATTCACCAGGATATGTTCCTAAGTCTGATCTAGAGGAGGAGCCGGAGGAGGACGATGGGGATCCCAAGGAGGATCCAGCTGATTACCCTGCTGATAGGGATGACGATGATGATGATGATGATGAGGACGAGGACGAGGATGAGGAGGAGGAGGAGGAGCACCCAGCTCCGGCCAAATCTGTCCCACCTGTACACCATATGACCGCCAGGATATCTATCCGGGATGAGCCATCCATATCACATCTTCCTATGGAAGAGGTCAAGAGACTTCTTGCCTTAACCACCCCACCACCATCACCACTTACTCGACAATCATCCCCTTTACCACATATACCATCTCCCCCATTTCCAGCATCACTACCTGCTAGTCCTTTTCGCCCATTGGGCTATCGGGCTGCTATGATCCGGCTGAGAGCCGAGACATCATCCACTTCTCATCTATTACCACTACCTACTTCATCACCACTTTTGCAGTTACTATCTTTTGACTACAGGACAGACATGCTTGAGATTACACTACCACATCGTAAGAGGTTGGATATTGACCTTGGTCCTAGGTACGAGCTTGGAGAGAGTTCAGCTGCAGCTGCCACTAGACCGATTGGAGGTCGTAGGACAGACTATGGGTTTGTTGGTACTATGGATACCGAGATCAGACGACGGAGAGCCGAGGAGGTCGGCTATGGGATTAGAGATGTTTGGATAGACCCGAGAGAGGCTATTGAGGAGGTAGCACCGATGACCCTTGGAGGGGTCAATACTAGGGTGACAGAGCTTACTGCAGTCCAGGAGCAGGACACGCAGGATATCTATGCTGTGATAGAGGATACTCAGGACAGGCAGACCCAGATATATCAGAGTGTTGGGACATTGGTTGATGATAGTCAGTACCACTATGAGACTGCACGACTACTAGATCAGGAGGCTCTGGTTTCCCGAGAGGCATGGGGACGCTCCATAGAGGTTAGCTATATGACACGTTCAGAGATTTTGGCATTACGTTCTGTAGTGATAGGTCAGCAGGCAGTGATTTCACAGTTGCAGGCAGCTGACCGTAAGAGTCAGGTTGTGACTTTAGAGATGCTACAGGCAGACTACCAGAGGCAGGTCCAGTTGACTAAGGCATTAGAGTTGCTGAAAGGACTACAGACTCAGATGGCCGAGTTTCAGAGGCAGCTTGGACCCGCAAAAGGTCCGGCACAGCCTGATGCACCAGGAGAGGCTGGTAGCAGTTCCTAGATTTGGTTATGTTGTAGCTATGCTATGCAGCCTGTTAAGTATTATGGGTTATTCCCAGCTAGCAGACTGTATAGATCTTTTGTTTTGTTTAGCTACCCAGTATAGGTCTTTTGTTCAGGTATTATCTATCTTGTACAGCATACTAAGTGTTACGGGTATATCCCGGCTAGTATGGCTTTAGGTTGTTTCTTTTGTCTTGTAACCTAAGTGTAGTAATCATCTTGTATCTGAACCGAACATGTATGTTTTTCCAAGTTATATATGAAATGGACGGATTACGTTATCTATGAAATCGAATTTATTATAAATGAATGTCGATTTGGTTATACCATGGTTAATTTCAATAACAGTTGTACATTTCACTGTGTGATGTGATCTCGTTTTTGCAAGCTTGGGTTTTGAGTCTAAACACGGGTTTAGCATTCATTTCTCATCTCATACATCATCCCTAAGGTCTTCTAAATTCCTTATATTTTATATTATATTGTATGTTTATATGTTATATATGGCTAAATCACCACTAAGACTTTTAAATAATGTAAAAAGAGTGTAAACACTTATGTTTATGAATTTACATACACACTTCATTCTTAGTCATATGGATATATAAAATCATGAAATAATGGATCTATAAAGTATGATAACATGTGTATAAATAAAAACATGTTTAGTTATAAATTAGGGTTATAAAAGTTAATAAAACAAACTTTTTAAAATCAATACACGTGGAAATAAAAAAAGGGTTTTCATTCGTGTTTCATACAGAAGTAGAGCATAAATACTAATATACATCTCATGACATTCCAAAATGATAAAAACTCGAAAAACCGATTTTATACGAAAAAGATACGTTAAATCTCTCTCAATCAACAACAACGGAGAGAGGTAGAAAAGAGAGAGATTAACGTATCTTTTTCGTTATAAATCGGTTTTTCGAGTTTCTTATCATTTTGGAATCGTCATGAGATGTATTATTAGTATTTTATGCTCTACCTTCTGTATGAAACACGAAATAAAAACCTTTTTATTATCCAAGTGTATTGATTTATAAAAAGTTTGTTTTATTAACTTTTATAAACCCTAATTTATAACTAAACATGTTTATATTTATACAACATGTTAACGAGAACTTATAGATCCATTATATTTAGATATATAATATCCATAAGGACATAAGAATAAGTTGTAAAGTTCATAAACATAAGTGTTAACTCTATTTTACTATTTAAAAGTCCATAGTGAGATTTAGCCATATATAACATATAACACATAATATAAGAATAATAAAAAGTAATAAGGAATTTAGAAGACCTTAGGGATGATGTATGAGATGAGAAATGAATGCTAAACCCGTGTTTAGATTCAAAACCAAAGCTTGCACTTAAGAAAACCCTTGTTTACTTAATAAAAACCCTAACTTTCTTTTTCTTGCGTAATACTTGGAAATGGTGATTCAATGGTTGGAAATACCTTAGAATATCTTGGGATAGATGTATATAGAAGTGATATTAAATATAAATTTTGTTTGGAGTATGTAGAGTCTTCTTTGAAGCCGTGACTTATATAGACACAAAGGGGTTTTGTTTGTTTTTCACAAGTTAAAGCAAATGATCTTTCTTACAGAGATACATGTATAATATATGGCAAACCTAGTCAAGGAGACAAGGTAAGGCTCAAGTATGGTCTTGTCTAAGTACGGTTCTCATGAGTCAAAGACAAGTATGGTGTAGCATTAAAGGGTAAGAGTAGATTATGAAGTATGGTATACATTTGACCAAAAGGAAAAAAATTTGGTAAATCTTTGAGTACATTGCAAGATTTTCGGAATACAAGAGATATATATGATATATTTGAGTAAACTTTAATGTATCGGTATAAAAGTGGTTATCTGTTTGAAGCGGTAAAAATTTTTGTGGTTCCGGGAGTGCCTAAACGCTTTTTATCGCGAAACGTATACACTTTACGTATCCGATAAAAATAAAATGAACAAAGACCATAATTATTCTCAAAATAATTATTTAATACTTGATCGATGTGAACATTTAATCGTTTGATGCCCGTTTACATTGAATGCTAATTTTTAGCCTACGCGATTTAGCTTAACAATTATGATTTAAAGCAACCGCGTTCAACACTAAAAATAAATAGTAGATTTATCGACGTCGTCAATGACTTGAAAACACAGGGTGTTATAGGTCATCTTGAGCAACCTCCATAATACCATACATGATGGTAGTCTCCTGCTCAACAACGGTAGAAAGATCGGTAACCCTCTGATTGGGGGGGGGGGGGGGGGGGGGGGGGGGGGGGGGGGGGGGGGGGGGGGGGGGGGGGGGGGGGGGGATGACCCCCTCTAGGTGGTCGGTGCAATCTCATCGATGCTCCTACCAATATCATCCCAGGTAACCGTAATGAGCCCATAGTCTAACTCTCTAGACAGCGATGTCCAGGAGTGACATCTACCATATCGACGAATCCATAAAGGTCTCCCCTTGCTACGGAATAAGGGTCTTCCCTAGCTACGGCAGGTCTGTCCTGCCTAGCAGCACCGACTGCTGAACTCTCCCTGACCTCATGACTAGGGGTGGGAGAAGCAAAACGCACCCTCTTCCGAAGCGGTAAACAACTCTCGGGAATCTCAATATGAGTAGGGCTATTAGGTGGTGGTGATGGTATAGGTAATGGTGATGATGGTATATGTGGTAATGGAGATGAGTGGAGTAAATTAATGATGGTGGTGGGGTGGGGTTAAGGCAAGAAGTCTCTCGACCTCTTCCCTAGGAGGAAGTGATATGGATGGCTCATCCCGGATAGATATCCTGGTAGTCATACGGTGTAGAGGTGGGACAGAGTCGGCCGAAGCTGGGTGCTCCTCCTCCTCTTCCTCATCCTCGTCCTTGTCCTCATCATCATCATCATCATCATCCCTATCAGCAGGGTAGTCAGCTGGATCCTCCTCGGGATCCCCATCGTCCTCCTGGCTCCTCCTCTAGATCAGACTCAGGAACATATCGTGGTGAATCTCAGTGGGTGAACAGCAAAAGCAGGTAGTGGCTCTCACGTGGCCAGTATGTAGTCAGGCGATGTGAACCTCGGGCCAGTATGTAGTCAGCGAAGGAGGAACCTTATCATAATCAGTCCCTTATGTAAGCATATGGGTCCTCTGGCATAATGGTGGTCTATCGATTCCTGGTGAACCAATGTCTGATCGTCTTAACTGAAATGGATACTGATGTGTATAGTAACTTTAGCAATGCTCAGAATCTACATAACCAAATCGGAAACTCCAACATAACTTATATTAGTATTTAATATAAGACTCTTATAGTAATATACATTTATATCATAACATGTATATCAATCATGAATATCAATCATGCATGCATCTAGCCTAACCGACTAATGCATAAATAGTGTATGTATGTCCCGTGAAAAACTTTTGTATGATGCAATGTTTGAAAACGGTTATAGTCCAAAAACATTTGACCTGGTTCTCTATAACCTTGGCTCTTGATACCAACGCAGCGGAAGAAGGGTCCGGGGCGTGTTACTTCTCAGATCAATAACACAAGATAATATAAGAACGACCAAAAAGTCGTTTAAAACTGATACATTGGATTTAATAAAGTATGTTGTTAACAAAGCCCTAACTTTACTTGTTTACTTGTTATTATTACAAAGATTTCCAGCCCATAACAGATATACAAAATGTAATGCGACTAAATCTTTAATGCATGACTTCAAAATATAACCACCAATGTATCCTTCGCACCTCGTGCTTAATGACCTCCTGAAAAACATTGCATTTAAAACGTCAACATAAAGTTGGTGAATTTCATAGGTTTATGTAAATGTATATGCAGACCGCAAGAACTTTCCCGTGATTATGCAAGAAACAGATGCAGACATCACAAAATTGTAATTACGTTTTCCTAACTCAGACACCGAAGCTCGACATAAATGAATACAATATATAAATATTGCCTACATTGCCCGTGATGATGTTCAACCCGTAACATCCAAAATCCGACATGATATACGTTCGTTTCCAGTGATAGCTAGTCACCCGAACGGGGAGGTCAATCCCAAATAGATCTATCTACAATCATTCGCGCTCACTTTCCAGTAATTGACAGTTCATGATTCATGGGCATAGTGGGTTATCGCTACTTAGGCAAAACGTAATCATGATAAAATGTACACTTGCGTCTAATTTGTAAAACATGCATATGTTTGTCACCCCAAAAACTTGTAAATTAATAATTGTAAAACATGGGGCTATGAACTCACCTTGAGTGAGTAAACTGATAATAAAATATCCCAAGTAAAAACGCGTCACGCTAACGCCCGAATGCAACCTAGTTAATATAGGTCGAATCAGTATTCAAGTACGGATGTCTAACCAACAACCATATATAATCCATATATGTCTCATCGTACTATCGGTTGGGGCTACATAATTTATAGAGGGCATGACCATATGTACGGTGAGTTAGACACTTTAAATCGTAAATCCAACAACTCGTCAATACGCTATCTGAAGAAGCCTCATTATGAAATTCCCTAGTAATATAGCACTTTCATAACTAATAACATATATAGCTATATAGCTATATAGCTATATCACCATCTATTCGTTTAAGTGAAATCGTAATTATAAAGTAAAAACGTTTATAATTACGCCTTTAGTAAAGGCATAGCTTAGTCGTTATAAGTCGATTCTCGCTTTCTTACGCCCACAGCCTTCCGTATTAAATAAGTGATCATAAATCCACATTTTTTAGGATTTTTGAGATTACAGTGATGATTAGTGTTTTACTTTCATAAACAGCTATATAATCGTTTTTATACTTTAACAATGTAAAACCCGTTTTGTCATATCTTATTCGTTATTAAGCTCCGTTTTTAGCGATTCTTTCGGAACACGTTCTCCGTAATTGAAAGATTTATCATATTATAGATGTTACAAAGTATAAAGTTTTTCTGCCCATGAATAGTAACTTTTTATAAAATTTGTTTTATAAAGTATTTAGCGTCGTAAACTCGTAACTAGCGTATCTTCTTCGTTATAAATCAGATTTTTGAGTTCTTATCATTTTGGAATCCTCATGAGATGTAACTATCTTTAAAAAATAAACATGAATATGCTGCTTCCAAAAATCGACAAAACAGAAAGTTTGAGGTTTGTGATTTAGACTTTTAAGCTTGATTTTGTAACCATTAAGCTTCAACACCTTATTGACAACTACTTCACAACATTCTATCTTATGTTTTACAAATATAAAGTCATAGATTCATCTTACCTCAAGTTGTGTACAAGATACAAGTTAACTACCATTTTCACTTGTAACTCATAAGTTAACATTAGAAACCCTAATTTACACATAAACATGTTTATACTTAAACAACATGTAAAAACACTTATACATCCCTTTAACATCATATAAGCATCCATGTGACAGTAAATAAGTTCACAAAACATTGAACATAAGTAAAAAATTCCTTTCACATATTACAAAAGTATCAAAAATGTGATTTAAGCTAAATAAGCAATGAACACATAAAATCATAGTATGAAAATGATTAAGCTTAACTAACTTTGTTGGATGAGTAGAGAAAATAATAACAATCACACTCCTGTGATTAACAACCTTGGCTTGTAAATTAACTGAAAACCCTAATTTCAACAAACGCTAATCCTTGCAATATCTAGTTAAAACCCGTTCAAAAGCTTCACCCAACCCTTCAATTCTTCTAGAATAAACCATAAGTATGATGTAAAAACAATAATATGGTTGAAAGAAAATCATGCTATGGATTGTGTATCTGGTGGTTTGAGTCCGTGGCTAATAGAAAGAATGAGAGTTTGAATTGATTTTCACACCCTTGGAAATGTGAATGTGTGTGAGACTTCCAATCTAAGCATTTATACAACCAAGGACTCAAGGAAGGCCTCAAGGAAGGTTCCTAGGAAACTGGTAAGAGCATTGAAGGTGTAAGACAGGGTCCCCTTGATATTTGTTTACTAGATATTTAGGGCGAAAATCATGCACTTAGATATTTCTTTGGTCCTATCCCTAAAAAACGCCACATAACATATATATAAGATGATATTTTGATTAATTTTGTATATAGGGGGGGGGGGGAATAAATCGTGGGTATTCGTTTAAGCGTAGTTAGGTTTTGGTGCTTCTGGGAATGCCGAAACGCATTTTATCGTGAAACGTAAAATTTTACGTAACCAACAAAAATAAGATGACAAAAGTTGATAATTATCCTCATAATAATCATTTAACACTTGCCAATGAGTAAACGTTTAATCGTTTAAGCCCCGTTTTACATTGAATTATCATTTTTAGTTTAACGCGATTTAGCTTAACGATTACGATATAAGAGCAAAACGCGTAAAACCCTATAAATAAACTTGTGAATTACATAATTCATACATGACCTACAACATGAGGTGTTATATGAAAGTGTTTGTGTGTTGTAAATTTTGATGCTGTGTTTAATCATTATGTATAGGTGATCATGTTTTGATGTTCGTTTGAGATCCCATTCAATATATTTGCATGAATTGATAATTTCGTATATAATTTGACTTTCAAAATCATGGAGGTTTGTTGTTGTTGTAATCAGTTTTTATGCTTTTGTATGTTAGTATAAAGTCATTTTAGAGTAGCAAATCAAGTTTGCATGTCCCCCTTAAGTTTTAAATGGCTTTCGTGGTTCAAAGTGTAGTTGTAGCTTAAGTCTGAGTGTCGGAGTGATAGATTAGGTTATTTCAGATGCTTGCTAGGAGATTTAAATGATCAAGCATGCCTTGAATTATGTTTTTGAATAGCCAGAATGAAGGAAAATTGAACTTAAATTTGGTTAATTCATAAGGGGGAAAGATGCTTCATGGGGGGGGGGGGGGGGGGGGGGGGGGGGGGGGGGGGGGGGGGGGGTGGGGGGGGTAGGCGGTTTGCTTATTTCATTATATGCATTTGCCTAAAATTCTAAGCAGGGTTTGATTAAAATTGTACCATACGTTGATGCTCTAAAATTTTAATATTTATGATAAAATAGGGAAACCGTTGCATGGCAAGTTAGGCTATTATAATTCTTTAATATTAAAAATGCAACTTGATTTCAATTTTTTAATGGCAGTGGTTTGGAATTAAAATGATTTTAAATATCAAAAGCGTTTTGTCCGAGGCGGTTAGATTACAAGGAAGTAAAATATATTTTCTTATAATAATAATATTTTTCTCATGGCGGTTTGGTGAATTTCCACTCAGCGGTTCGCTCAAACCACTATGTGGCGGTTTGGTAACCTCCTACATGGCGGTTTACCTAAACCACCATATGGCGGTTTACCTAAACCACCATATGGCGGTTTGGTAAACTGTTGCGTGGCGGTTTGGGCCAATCTCCTAAGACTTGGCCCATTAAGCCCATTAACCACTTTAGGCCCATTCTAAAGGCCCAATTGCACAACTAACTCCCATCCAGGCTTTGTTAACTTATGATTGAGCTTGTCGGATAATTTGTGAACCGTTGACCAAGATTGACGCGCTTGATTAACCTATGACTCAATGTGTAGTATTTAATCAGCCGATTATCATAAACCTAATCAAACATTATGGAATTCAAACACAAGGCTAATATTGTCTTCTAACATCAATTATCTGCCATTTTATCTATCTATGTTGATATGCTTATGCATATAAGATGGCTGAAGAGAATATTCCTGCTCTTACAAGATCTGATGATTAGTTGGTCCCCGTCAAGGCACGCTTACCTTATGGGAAAAGCAATCTTCTCTTGGATCTACAAAAATTACAAAAGAACCCTATCGTCCGCATATCAGTCGACATTCTCCAGAATACTCATTTCTTCAGAGCACTCACTGCATCAACAAATGTTTCATCTATCTACATACAGCAGTTCTGGAAGACTCTAACACAGGAAGCAAAGTCTGGTGTATACAGCTTCCAACTGGATGAACAGTGTTTACCTCCTTAATGTTGATCTTTCCGTAAGGCCTTAGAGATTACCCCTGCAAACCCAGCCCATCCATTTGTGTCACCCCCTGCTTGTGAACAGGTTATGGACTTTCTTAACGAACTAGGCTACCCTGAGGAAATTCACTTTATTTCCAAGATGCATGTGAATAATCTTTATCAGCCGTGGAGAGCTATGCTTACTTTGATTAACCAGTGTTTAACCGGCAAGACTTCAGGAAGTAACAAACCCAGACACCATGTTCTTAAAATGTTTGTGGGGAGGTGGGGGGGGGGGGGGGGGGATGTTAAATATGTTACAAGATCAAGTGTTGAGCTACGCAGACTTTTGTGAAGAATTTGTTTCAAGGGACCAGACTTCTTTACTCATCGGCCAATCGTGATAATACCGACCAAGAATCACACCTCATGTCATCCTTACTACCGGTTTACAAAAGCAGATAATCTATTTACTTGGGAAAGCAGACTAACATCATAGAAGACCCTGAGTCGCTTATTTCATGTTACGGTGATGACGTTCCTCTTGTAATCTGTTGTGGTTGTGTAAGGGACTCACAAGAAGTTTTACAACTCCCTAGGCAGTGTACCTAACCGTTTAGTGTAGTATAGCAGACTCGGGGTGTTTATCATTCACTCAAGGAATAGATTGGAAGGCTGTGTTCAAGGTCTAATAGAATTCAAAGGGTTGAGAGAAGATCTTTTTGTGTGGTTATATTTTATGAAAGTATTAAATCATATGTTTGAGAGGTATGGTTGGTTTTGATTTTTTTAGCTATTAAACTAAATAATAAACTAAGCTAGTGGTGATAACAATATAATAAAAGACTGTGTTTATTTAATCATGTATTACTCCCTAGATTTCTTCTCTTAGTGTTGTTGCTTTGTCACACTTGTGATTACCTATGTAATTATTTCCTAAGTCATGAACGAATTACACGAACCCGCCGTCTATTTAATATTCCGTTAAGGCAACACACAAGTAAGGTAGTATAAAGACTATTACAAGGGCACTCTAAGAGTAATTAAATGCAATTGAAAATATATTAAGAGTGGATCAACCATATTAAGGGGCAATGCAGTATGAAGACTGTTACCGGATGATATCCTTTCTACACAATCATGTTTTCCGAGACATATCAACAGCGATACAGAAAAAAGTTGGTTTTTTAAGACCTAACATGCATATTCATCACAAGAAGCAACATCACTAAGATCTACATTCTAGGTTTCATACAATCAAAAATGAACACAATAGAAGGTTTAGCCAAGCATGTTATAGATAAAGCAAGAACAGATAAGAATCACACAACAAGACATATTGAATGATTAAGATAGTCTTACATGATTAAAACATGAATTGAAGGAAGTACAATAGGGTTTTAAGGCCCTAAAACCGTCTCAAACAGCTGCTAAATGAACTAGGGTTCGTCCCTTTCTTTTACTCTAAAGTTACACACTTAAAACCCTAAAAACGGATTTGTATATATAGATAAATCGTTGTGACGGTGTCGCGTTTTAATTGTGACGCCGTCGTGAGTAGAATATTCTAGATCTCTGTGTGAGTCAGCGCGTGCTGACGCCATCATGAAATGTTGTGACGCCGTCACTAAGTAGGTTGTGACGGCGTCATGTAGAGTTGGTGACGCCATCGCCGGCCGCTGTGAGCACAAATCTTCAAGAGTCTTGGTGTTGGTCCATAGTCTTGTTCGTTTCTTCTCCGAATGAGCCCAAGTCACGTGTATTTCTTCCAAATGCCGTCCAAATGCTAAATATCTAAAAAGGAACGATTAAGTATTTATTTTAGGCATAAATGCACAATTTAGGGGGTTAAACGACCCCGAAAAATGTATAAAATGACACCTCGTCATTCACCATCAAAACCTAAATTGGATTCAGTATCAACGGGAGTCCTACAAGGATTGCAATGCTGCATATGAGCTCTTTCAAGAATCTATTCTGTAAATTTGGACTGTGATAAAAATAAAGCAGATGCAGACCGCTGAGCAAAAATACCAAGAAAATAATTAAGAGATCCAAGATCTGTCATCGCAAACTCACCATGAATAGAGCTATTAATATGTTGTAGCAATGATGTAGATGATGCAGTAAGTACAATATCATCCACATATAATAACAAATAAGCAATGTCCGATCCAAAATGATAAACAAATAGGGATGCATCGGTTTTACTTTGATGAAAACCAATCCGAGTAGCAAAGCTAGCAAAATGCTAAAACCACACACTCTCAAACTTCCTACATACATATCTCCTTACACACCTCTTAGTTTGAATTCAAACTCACACATTTGCCAAGCTTCTCCTACACAACTTACCACCTTACCACCTTTTTAACATTCAAATTTTGAATTTTAAATTTGAAGCTTAAGATCCCTTCTATCACATCAACTTTACATCTTTACCAACTCACTCCAACTCACAACCTTATCCTTATCTCCAACACTTTAAATTTGAAATTGAAAGAGAGACTCCCTTCTATCACATCACACCAACACATCATGACAACTCATTCTATCTTATCCTTATCCCACATGTGCTAATTGGATTTGAATTTAAATTTGAAATTCTCCCCACACAACATTCACACCTCCTCTCTAAGTTTAGAATATTCCTTAACATATTCCTTTATCTATTAACCATGCTAAATCATCAACCTAACCATGGTTAATTTCCAACTAAACCATATACATTTGAGAAATACCCAAACACACCCTTTGTCCAATAGTTCTACTCTATCTCTTTGATATTGGACAAACATCCCCAAATCTTCTTCTAAACTATTTCACAAATGTTTTTATCAAATGGCTATTTGAGTTGATTGACCTTTAGTGTAAGAATGATGGAAAGGTCAAAGCGTGAAGTACAATTAAGGGTTTAGCAAGAGCAGGAAGTTAAAATGCCAAAAACCAAAATAACCAGGTCGATATCTTCTGGCGCGTGATGCCGGGAGCTTAGCGCACCATTGGCTGTTTGGAAATGCCACTTCTATTTTTTGGCCTAAAAAATACCATTTCTTTGTTGTTGTATTCTTCACCTATTGCTTTTCTTTCCTCCTCACTTTTCTCTTCTACTATCCTCTAAGTCTAACACATCTTGTGTTCTTAATCTTATCTTCAATCATCTATTGAAGAACACATCCCCGTAAGAGAGACACACAAGTACCTAATCTATACTTGTGTGTTATTAGTTGAGGGTCTTCTTTCCCATAACCTTTCTATTATAATTGAGTCTCTTGGTTAGGTTAGGACTTGATTCATATCAAACAACTCTATTCAATTTGGTTGTGAGGAAAGTCTTGTATCTTAATGATCAAGCCTAGATCAATGGGAATCTAGTTGGGGTTTGGTAAGCTTCCAATAGGAAGTTCTCAGTGGTCCTAGTTGATCTTAGTGATCCTAGAGGAAAATTCGAATCACGGGTTCTTAGGGGTTTATTCCGAGGGCGGAAAACCGTAGGGAGTAGCTCTTCTTAGTGAGCTCCGATCTTAGTGCATATCGGTGAAGCGAAGTTGTAATACATCCACCATAAGGATTATACTAGAGTATTAGTATAGGTGTCGTGGATTCGCAAAAATCAAACACTCCAACCAATGTTTTTTGGGAGAGAAGGTGACTAGCACCCTTCAACTCGGACCTTTTAGGGTATTTTCCCAAAAATCAAACATAACTCATAAATTAATATTTTGCACTTACGTCATCTGAATCTTCTTAAGAGATAATATGATTTGTGTTTTTGATAGAAGGTTAGGATTTAGGTTTTTCGAGCATAAAAAGTTTGTGTTTAGTCGAAAGAAAATGCTATTTGGAGTTTTATCAACAAGTTGTTTGTGTAGAAGGAGAACAAGTATTTTCTCTAAAAGGATTTACAAACAAAGTTCTTTCAACAAAGATGTGAATCGGGAAGGATTTGTCGACGAAATATGAATCGGAGACTAAACCTTCATATACTTCGGTCTACCTTTTTCCTATTCTTGGTTTTTGTTCAGTTCGATGCGCACCGGTCCGGTCGGGTTTTGTACCCATGTTCCTATTATAATCTTGTTCATACACTCAATAACACGTTTTTTATTTTGACAACTATAACCCACACACTTTGGGCACGTGCTGTTGTTCGTATATATAATTGGATTAGAGTGGGAGCCCAGATAGTATCTTGACTTCCTTCTAATTTGTTTTAAATCTCGAGTTTCTAAATAAAGTGATTTATAATTAATTAAAAATTAAAATAATAATAGTTTTTTTTCTTAAGTTTAAGAGGAGAGTTATATTGGATACCAGAGAACTCATCCCCATCATCCATCTAAAAAGAAATCAATTGCTAAGATTGAAAGCATTTAAATATTTCACCTATTATTTAAAACTGAAATATCTTCTAAACCGTTAATCGTTAAGTGAAAAAAAATATACCATCACGACGAGCATTTATTTATCTTCCTATACATATCCACTTTGATATAGTTTCGAACAAAAAAATCGTTTTTTCACTTTTTTACGTTCTTTTTTCGTTGTTGAAACTTGCCTGAAAATATCATATGAGATAAAACACTAATTTGAATATTCGTATAAAATCACATGTGATTTAACACTAACATCGAATTACATGTGATTGCATTAAAATTAAATATCATATATGATTTAACACTAATATCATATATGATTTTAGCACATTTGATTTATCAGTAATATCATATGTGATTTAACAATAATATCACATGTGATTTTATTAGTGTTTAATTACATGTGATATCTCATACAAGTTTCAACAACGAAAAACGTGAAAAAACAAAGAAAAAAAATTTGAAAGTATATCAAAGTGGACATCTTTAAAAAAATCATAAAATTAGATTTAATATTAATCCATTTTTAAAAGTTTAAGGTTTGGTTTAAAATTTATTAACCAATCAAAGTATAACCTTTTATTACACTTATGTCCAAACTCAAAAAAAATAGCTCCCAAAGCCATGAGTATTTTCAGTTTTTGTTTTTTAACCAAAAAATCTCTGCCAAATCTATCATAAGTTTGACCAAATCAATTCATTTTTTACTTCAATTGGCCAATGGGAGGGCTCAATTTTGGTGAAAAATACGAAATGAAGCTCTCCTATTGATCAATTGGAACAAGAAACATGTCTATCATTTTCTTTTATAGTATTAAAAATATTTAACAAACATTATGATAACTCATCACTTTCACTATTCAATATCCTAAAAAAGGATACATAAATCAAAAAGCCTCACGATTCAAAGTCTTATATTGGAAAACCCAAAAACCAAACCCTTTTTTTAAAACGGTTTTCGCTTTAATGCCGAGCCGGACTGACTTCAGAAAACGGGTTTATGATTTGGTTTTGGTTTTGGTTTTAGTGAAATAATAAACCGAGCCAAATGGAACCAAATTTTTGTTTACAATTATACGAGTAATAATGAATATCTATATACTGAATTTGTACAAGTCACAAAATGAGACAAGCATCCTCTAGTTAATCTAATAGATAATAGCTATTTTTTCTTAAAGGCCACGTTAATAATAGCTAGACTAACTATTAGAGCCCTGAATCATTCTACAAAGGATACAAAGCTCAGGTCTATAGAAGCATGCATACAGATCGTAGAGAAAACTTACATGATCAAAATTGTTCTTTTTCACTGATATAGCGCTTCTTCAGATTCTCGGCATTTTCTAAGGGCTGACCGAATTTCCCTCAGCAATTCACTGATATTCATACATTTCCTGCAAGTAGTCGCATGTACAGGTGATAATTAACACGGTTGATAACGCAATAAAGAGTGAAGGGGTGGATGAGATCGCTTATTGAAACTCTTATTGCATTTTGATACAGCAGATAAGCAGTTTTAAGGGGGGTATGGGATTGTTAACGCAAACTGCTAATCTGATTACTTGAGGGTGAATAAGCAGTGTTGGAAATTTGTCTTCTTCCAACCTGCTTATCCAATTATTCGATAGCATCCCTTTAGAAAAACAAGGACATAGAGGAACTTACAGAACACTGACGCCAACAACAGCAGCAGGTCTTGGATATTCTTCGATCTCTTTAATATTTTTATTCTCATTAATGATTGAATTTGCACCATGTTGAATCGGGTCTTTGAAAGTCAACTCTGGCTGACCAGGTGATTCTTCACTTCCAAATTTCTGTATTTCTTCAACCAAAATCGGAAGCCTATCCATTGCCTGTAAGAAATAATCCACTATTTATGCTAAAACAGTCAAATAGTTACTAACTAAAGTACAATACAGTTGATTGTAGTACCACATACCTCAGGTTTATCGATCTTATTTAAAACCACCACATAAGGCCTTTCAAGATATTCAGGATTGTACATCCTTAACTCCTGAAAAATTTCATACCCGTATGAGATACAAAACAGTAACATGTTATCCATATGCTATACATTCACTATTTTTCGAAGCCTTTAAATGTAGAGACTTTTCATAAAATTTGGGGGATAGGAGGGAATAACATATTCTTTTACAGTTCTGTAGTCATACCACAGGGTCTCAGCTGCTGCGTCAAAAACTTGAACCAACTTTCGATTCTCCCTCAAGTGTCTCAAGAAATTGCGGCCTAGTCCCTGACAAATAATAATGTGATCTAATATCAGCACACAGTTCAAGAAAAACTTGAAACAAATTATAAATTGTGGATTACCTTTCCCAAATGTGCACCCTCAATAAGACCAGGCAGATCTGCTAATGTTGCTTCAGAGGAGAATCTTCCTGCTCCTAAACTAGGATCGCCCTCAAGGCGTCCAAGATTTGGCATTAACGTTGTGAACGGGTAATCCGCTATATCAGGTTTTGCAAGTGTTATGGCTGACAGTAGGGTTGATTTTCCAGCGTTAGGGAGTCCCTGATTTATTACAAGTATAACATGTTAGGCACCAACGACACCTAAAATTATGTATCCATTATAGGAGTTTAGGACAAAAAGAATCCAAAATATAAAACAATGCAATTAGTCGACAGTAGCTATTGTCCTAAGGTAGCTTAATACTGTATATAATAATCTTGAGCAAGAGACGCATATATGGAATGACAAAATACATAACACGTGTAAAGAAGAAAAAGTGTAAAAGATAATACTTACAACAAGACCAACATCTGCGACAACTCTTAGTATTAACTGCAAACTGACCTCCTCCCCAGGTTGACCATGAACTAACACCTGCAGGACTGACAGAACTCGTGAGCGAGTTCCTAATAGTGGGCCATAGAAACTTTGTGAAACTTTATCCAGCATAATTTTCATTTCAAGTGTATATTATGTTAGAACAGCATGGCCTAGTGCAAAAGGCCCAGAACTGATAACACGAGACCAACATTCAAGTCTAATAAAAGCTGGTAAAACTAACAGTCACATGTTATGCAACTTTATTTGCTCATTTATCATGTGGGAAAGAAAAAACTGAACAAAAACTACTCTGGATGGGTATAGTGATAGTAGATCCCGATCCCCGCCCAATGTTCAATATAGCAACTTATTACACATTGCTTTTGCTATCGTCAATCATTTATATGTACCATCAATACTTTTTTCCAGATCTATTATGACTATCTTTACATGAAGGGGCCAATCTTGAACTCTTATTGGTCATGCTAATTGTGGCATCCTCTTATTTTGAACCCTTTTATCTCCGGTAAACACATTACAAACTAATCAAGTTACATTGTTGAAATGTCGAATACACGTCTATAGTAGCATTCAAAAGGCTTGGCCATATAAACTCAATCCCCTGCAAAAAAATAGGTCATATATTCTTTTACACTCCATTTACGGTTCATTTCATATAGACAAACCATGATGACGGGATAATCCCAGCGTGCCACTAAACTTGAACCAAATTCTTTACGAGGTTACCATAGTGCAACCACAAATGTTAAGTTCTTTAGAGAGTAAACACCTTAATTCTCTAGTTATAGTGGACCATGTACCTCAGTGCCAAGCTAAGAAATGTTATCACAACTAGTGGTCTTATATAACTTAGAAGAGTAGCTGTAATATTACATAAAGAACAGAGTAATGTCACTGTTGCAGGAGATACTATAGGATTCTAATATTTACCTTATCATTTTCGTCTGTCATCACATTTGATGTCTGATTCATCATCTTCTTTTTATGCCCTGGCATTTCTAACAAACTAATCTGCCACAAGCAAAGGAATTAAATCCATTAACAGGCCACGTCGTGTTCAAAGCTTTAAACAATTTTGGTCATAAACCTATGTAACATCAATTTACATGTTTTTTGAGGTTTTTTAAATCATTTTACAAAAATAGACTATACTTGCTAAACTTATATTTGATAATTCTATGCTCCTAGTCACAGTTTAAGTTATTATGAGTGATTCTTTAGGACATGCCCATTATAGATTCTTCCCAATGTCTCATACATTACCAAAAAGATCCATCAAAAATACGTATTTTAGATGTACTCTAATTTATGATTTTGGATCTTTGTGAATGAGAACATTATCTTGGATTCACTTAGTATATATAGTATAGTCATTCCCTAAGCAAGACAACATGATAATCCTAAGATTTTTATTGCAAAGAAATAAAGTCATGACATAACAGGCCCGATGGCGAAACATGAGCAATATAATCACAAGAGTAAACTATCAATAATTCTCATGTTAGAGCCTCGGTTAAACTATATCTCAAATTATATACACACAAATCTATCACTCATGTCCCATATGGACGGGACATGAACCTCAACAACTTGGTTGGGGAAGAGCACCTTACACAACATGGTACCACTAGGTCTACAAGCCCTTTGGTAGAGCTTTCAGTTGTTACTCCCGGACTCGACAGGACTCGAATTTATATTATTTTCAAATCGTGAATTGAATGGGTTATTGGGAATAACAACACAATTACCGTGGGCCCTGGTCTAATGGTATGGAGTTTTACCCTCATAGGCAAGGTCTCAAGGTTCGAGTCTTGTCTAGGGCTGATAGGGTTTCACTCCCGCGTGCGTAAAGGGAAAGGGTGCCATTGCCTTCTGGGCTAGGACCCAACCTGGTTGTGTGCGGCCGCTACGCCTTCTGGGCTTGGGGGCCATGTAGCAACTATTTGAGTTCAAAAAAAAAAATAAACAAACACAATTGCCCCGATTCAGAAAAGGAGTTTAGGTCACTTATTTAGATATTTTCTGTCATTTTTTTTCAGAATCACACCAGAAGTAAGTATGACTTGACTCGGAAGAGTCTAGTGAACGACTGTAAGTTGAAGGTCATTTAGGAGTCAAGCTACTAATTCCCCTTGTTATAAGGGTATTGACTCAACTAGTAGAGTTCACAATTATTAGGCATCTCCAATGTTAACACCAAAAATATTGCATTAAACACTCACATAAGGAATAAATTTTTTGCTTATGCTTACACTGTCGCTAAAAAAAGAATTGCTCCATCGTGTACACTTAATACATTATTAATTATTTTAAAAAGATAGTTTTAATCAAAAACTTCACTGTTATATAAGCCTCAAATTGATTATATTAATGAGACGCATAAAAAGAACAATATTGGTATTCGGTATAACTAATCTTTGTTTTTGAAGATAATTATCAAACGTTTAGTGAAAACCTTGAGTTTAATGCGATTAATAGTGTTGCATTGTATTTAGTGCAATTTGCGGATTACTACACATCACAATAAAAGAGTGTCAAGGTTTCGTGCTGGAGAGGATGTTTACCCTTCTGCAATATTTAGTGCAAAAGGGTGAATTTAGAGCTAACATTGAAGATATTTCACTCAAATACAGCAAACATGGATTACTCACCCCTCCTTGACCACCCCTAGCAACAAGAATTTCATCACCATGACGAGCTAGATCGGCTGTAAACTTGCCTCGCTTATGTTTTACATAACCAGTACCTACAATAAATCAGCGATGCAGATAGTTGGATAAGGAATACAGAAAGCTGATGTTATCCTCAAGAAATGCTAAAAGTTTGCTAGAACAAGTATTATAAAATATAATATAACTTAAAATTAGGGATTGTCAAACCTAGAGGTACCGGAATACGCAATGTAGGAGCGGCTAATCCGTTTCTCAGTTGACCAGTCATCACACCCATCGTATCAACATTTCCCCCACGTTTTGCAACATATCGACCTTTATTGTGAAACTCCAACAATGTATCTTTACTCTCATCTGCGTAAATCACAACATCCCCTCCATGTCCACCCATTGGTAAGATAAGTGATCCATCAAAATCCCTCTTAAAAGAGCCTTTTTTCCATGCTTTCGCTTTATCCTCTTTGCTCAGTGACTTAGAAGGGGCCTTTTGGGTACTCACATTAAGTGTAGACACCAGACCTCCATCACCAGACGTTTAATGTTATGTTTGCAGATAATAATATTATGAGGCTCTCTAGCTAGACTTTCCATGCTAGGGGAAGCAGGTTGTTTGGCTTTGGCAAGTCTGCACTTTAATGTATGGTGTCGAAAATCAATGGGAACGGTTCTCTGTTTCCAACTGCGAATAGTATATATTCTCATTATTACCACACGAAAACCTATGTGAATTTTACACTTAACAATCAATCACATTGACACATTGTTGTGTATAATCATAGAAACTAACTTCAGTTATTCAAAATGTTTTATCTCGTTGGACGTCAAATAACATTAACTGCCATGAATTGACTCAATCTGATATGACTAACAAAATCCTGAACCCTAAAAACAAAAACCAAACATTTCAAGAATGTAATTAAATTTTGCACAATATTGAAACAACATATTTTTATACACTAGTGTTCATAATATCTCGATAATCATCCTCCAAAGAACATGTTTTGTTATAGTTAGCACAAGAAACAACAATGCACATTTCACACTGCACTTTCAATTTACACATTGTTATCTTCTGTTACATATTCTATATTTCTATGTAACTATATTCTAAAATGGTACACAGATAAGTATCTCTCGATTCAAACGATGCCAAATATATGGTTTATTCAACTATATTGACATCAGACATAGAACTTATGCACAAATAATATAATCATAGCTCGACCACATTACTGCCCTGCTATTTAAACTTAGCATATAGTACAATAGTCGAACTCACAATCAAGACTTATACAACAGCTGAAATATTCAACTAAGGGGGATGCCATGTATTGTATCTTGTCCTTTTTGGTTTTTATATATGTTGCCTTTCTAAAATAATAATAATAATAATAATACTATGTCGTAAATCTTACAGCGGAAATTAGGTCAATAATTTTCCGTAAAAAATCTAGGAGAAGGTGAAAAATAAGTTGAATAACTGTCTTGGATTGCTTATTTTTAAGGCGGAAGCAATTTTTCCGACACGCGCTTATTTCAAGATGCTTATTTGAGATTAAACTAACATTATTCCACTACCATAATATATTGATCTATAGTCTTTTATATTAGAAGGGGAAATCGCACATAGAGGACGTACTACATTTTAGGCCAATTTAAATTTAATGTATTCAATTTTTTTTCCTTAACTTAAGGTATCGAAGTTAACTTTTGGTGCACTATAAGGTTTTTTAGGTAGCGTTTAGTTGTGGAAAAAATATCTTGTTTTTCCATTTCTAAATTCCTTGAGAAGTGAATGGTTTTTCCTCTCTAGAGAAGAGTTGAGAATTTTGAAAACCCTTTTAAATGGATTTATATTTTTCCTTTTTAAATAGATTAACTTGGATTGCGATGGTAGGCGGCGGCGGCGAGGATGAAAGGTGGAGATGTTACCAATGGTGATTAGAGTTAGAATGAGATACTCAAATGGTGGATTGAGAAATTCGATCTTTTTTTGTTAGAGAGAAAAAAATAGAGAAAGGTAAATTGGGGTTTTCCATTTTTCCATCAAGAATTGGATAGTGAGAATTACACTTTTTTTGAAAATTATTGAAAAAAAGTGTGACGAAACGGCTTTTGGTTTTTCCATTATATTATGAAAAATTTACTTGAAAAATGGGATACCTTTCACCAACTAAACACACCCTTAACTTTTCAAAAGAGGTCACATTTTTAGTGCCCAACTTGAATGTTACGCCACATTAATTAACCATTTTAGCAACAAATAATAGCAATTAATCGCCTTCAGGTTCAAACCCTGGGGAGAAAATTAATCCCTCATTAGCCACGGGGGTTCACATGCGCCGAATCCGGGCTATCCAAAAGGATAGTCGCCCTGGGATTAGTCGACTCGCAATGTCGAGTTGGAAACCAAGTATATCAAAAAAAAATGACTGATAACATCTTCGGGAAAGTCGAGGAAACCTTGAAAAACCTTACATTACACAATAAATAAAGTTCAATACCTTAAACTGAGGAGGAAAAAGTTGAATATCTTTTTTAATTCAAATTGACCTAAAGTTGAGTAACTTTTTGTGCTATTTGCCCAAATGGAATTGATATTAGCATTTTTTATTTTTTTTGCTCAATTGAGTATGAGTAACTCTAAAACCTAGAAACTTCGAATTAAACATTTCAACAAGTGCTAATTAAACATAGAGAAGATAAGTTAGAATAAGAATAATTAATTTGCAATAGAAAGAAAGTTAATGAGAGTAGGTACCTATTATTGAGAGGAAAAAAAGAGGATTTATGCGGGAAGAAGCCGAGAAATGGAGAGGATGATGATGATGATGATGGCACGATGACTGAAGAGGAGGAGGAAGATATCATGTTACCACTACCGGTGATGGTGTGGTGTGGATAATCTGGCGCAATTCTTTTTAAATTATTGGGTTTTGGACTTTTGGTATAAAAAAAAGAGTTAGGCTAGAACCACAAAAAACTTACAAAAAGTTTTCCACACAATGATGTGTCAAGTAAACTATTGGGTGTATTTAAGAGAGAGAATTAAAAAGTAAGTTAACAATGCCACTAGCTTTATGACAAGTCATTTTGTAAATTTTTTTGTATAAATCTCTTTGTGGTTCTAGCATTTTTCCATAAATGTGTACGTGTACATAAGAATATATTCCAATCTACACATTTGATGATGTGTTTTACTTGAAAGTCTTGTTGGAATATGGTGATCGGTTTCGTAAGTTATATGTTAGAAATATGTGAGCCTATTGAGGGCATACGCGTTAAGCATTTGGAGTATGTTTACTTCACGATAAGTATTTAAATAATCGTTATTACCGTTACTTGTTTAATTAGCATAACGAATATTTAAACTATAAACCCGAGGGACTAAAAACGAACAAAACCCGAACCCGAGGGTGCCTTAGTTTGGCCGAACCCTCAAAGGTTCCAGAAAGGGGTGTTTGGTTCGGTTTATAGAGCAAGGGGAAAAGGAAACATTGTTTCCTTGTTCAACAAGAATTGGGGTAGGGTTGTGTGCCTATATAAACACATACCCCTCACCTTATTATTCATTCATTGATTCACAAATCAAATCCTTAAACCCTAATTGTTTCAGTGCTTCTCTTTTTCCATAAACCCTAACCGAAAACCCTAAAACCCTTTAGGGTTTTCGGTTCTCCCCTAAAACCGATTTCGATCCATAAACCTTTAAGGTTTTCGGATTTTCTTGTTCTCCTAGCTCGACCAATCAAGATCTACACGAGGTGCTTTGTTGGCGTTCCCTAGCTCGTCGTTACAACAAACCCAAATTAGTTTTCGGTTGTGCGGTTTTTGGTTTTATCGAATTTGGATAAACCCTAATTAGGGTTTCACTATTTTCGGTTCAAGGTTATTCGGGGTGTTTGGTTTTCGATTACAAGAAGCTCACAAGGTGCGTTTGGTAATTGATTTAACACACGTGGTGTTTGGTTCGTGAAGGCATACTAGCAATCAACTCATACTCGGTTGACGTGTTTGTGTGAGCAACCGTAGAGACAGTAATTTAACTGCTATTCGTTTTCAGGATCTAAAGCTTAAAGGTTAGTTTACTTCCCTTTTATTATGTGTTAATCTTATGTGCCAAAACTAGATCTATTTCGCTGCGTACTCGTAGCTAAACTGGTTACCTAGTATGCCAAATCCCAACAGTGGCATCACGAGTCAACTCGTTTTGACATTAGGGTTACACTTTTGAATTATATCATGTCTTGAATTGTACACGCGTAGATTTAATTTATATGCTTGATATGCTGCGTTTTATGTTTTATATTGTTTTCTTGCAAATATGGCAAAGATTATGCAAATCCTTGCCATAATTAAATAAAATAAGTAAGATCTAGATCTTGAAAACTATTAAGTGTTAATAAAGATTAAAACGGAATAAAATTAAATTGTTAATTTAGTAGATTTGTTTCCTTTTTAGAGTAAATCACACTATATATATAAAAGATCTTGATTTTTATTTATGGTAACTAAAATCTTTTATTTTTGAAACTAGATCTTTTACATATTTAGTCTGATCTTGTCTATCCTTCCGGCCATAAGACCTACTCAATCACGTTTGTGATGAATGGGGCGATCTAGGCACATTGATGAAAACCCAGTGAGGGTCTTATGGTTCTCCAATTGGGGAAGACTCGCTTGAGAAGTCGGATTTTACATGTTTACTTGTTTATTTAATGTCATCTTTAGTTTTAGTCTTTTATGTGCATATTTTTACTTGATTACTCGTGTACACGCCTAATATGTAATACCCCCAAAATGGGTCGTAGCGGAATATGTTTCTGGGAGCGTTACTTCATAATACCATTGCTCAAGTCATGAGAGAACGACCTCTAACTGTGTCGTTTGAAAAGTAATCTTCTATTGTTTATACTCCAATGCACATCAAGTATGTCAAGTAGCTTGTTAACCTGAGAAAAACATGCTTAAAAGTGTCAACATAAAGTTGGTGAGTTCATAGGTTTGCTTAAGTATAAATGTTGAATCAAAGTTTTGTAAAGTATGTATGACTGTTTCAATACTTGTATGTTCTCCAAAATGTATGTATGAATGTTGTAAATCAAAGAGTTATAAAGTATGCATGACCATTTCAATCCCCAAATAGTCACAAAAACATATGTATGAATGTTATAAACCAAAGAGTTATAAAGTATGCATGACCATTTCAATCTTCAAATAGTCACAAAAACGTATGTATGAATGTTATGAACCAAAGAGTTGTAAAGTATGCATGACCATTTTAATTCCCAAATAGTCACAAAAACGTATGCATGAATGTTATAAACCAAAGAGTTGTAAAGTATCCATGACCATTTCAATACCCGAATAGTCACAAAAACATATGTATGAATGTTATAAACCAAAGAGTTGTAAAATATGCATGACCATTTCAATCCCCAAATAGTCACAAAAACGTATGTATAGTTGGACCCCCATTGTTCAAAGTATGTATTGCCACTTTATTCAATGCAACGTAAATATTCCTGTGTGTATAAAACAATGATTATGATTACTCTAAGTTCATGAAACTGCTGCGTAGACTCATATATATGCCACTTTATTCAAAGAATACGTAATTTTAGTGTACGTGTCTAAAATGTTGTGCTCGACCTTGGCTATAACGTTCGTTTGCCTAGTGATAGCTAATCACCCGAACGGGGCTGTCACACCCGAATAGATCTATTTCATAACATTTCGCGCTCACCCTTAATGTTTTAAGAGAGTTTTTATAAGCCTGAACCTGTATATAGTACTCATTGTATTGTTCATTTAGATCATTATACTGTTTTGAAGATTATTAAATTTATGTGCACAACCAAAAGGACAGTTTTATACCTCAAAGGTCATGCCCATGAGAGTAAATTCTCCAGCAGCAGCATCAGTATCATTCCCAGTGATCAAGCTATATACTTTAGCAGCACCTTCTTTACAAATAGCACCACAACCAGCAACCATTCCATACTCTTTGGGAGCAAAGCCCTCATCATCCCTAGATTCATGTTCTTTCCAATTCTCCAATGTGTTAACTGTTATTAAAGCTTTAGTATCAACTTCCTTTTTCCCAAGTTCCTGAATCTTGAATGATGAATATCTTTGTTCATTTCCCCCTTTTGCTCTGCATTCTCTTGCAACGTGCCTTTTTTGCAAACACTTATAGCATATAACTGCTTTCTTGTTGAACCTAGCAGCTTCTTTGTTATCAAACTCAATTTTCCTTACAACCTTTTTCTCAAACTTATTTACCCTGACTGACAACATAGCCATTTGCCATTTGATATCCATCTCTTCTAAGTCCAATTTATCTATCTGCTCAAAATCTTCATAAGCTACTTGTTGTTTTGATTCACTTTCAGCTACAAGAGAGTGAAGAACATCTTGAAGCACATTACCAGAACTGTGAGATCTAGCTTTAGAACTTGATGGAGCAGAGTAAGTAGTAGATGAGGAGAAGCTTGGGCTTTCTGCATATGACATCTTTTTGCTAGTACTAGTAGTACTAACAAATGCAGAATGGCTTGAAGATTGACTTTAGGAATGAGTAGAATATCCTTTGATATCTATCTCAAGAGTCTTTAACTTGAAGTACAAATCATCAAAATAAAGAAGTTCAAGTCTACCTTTGGTTTTTAAGGTCAAAGCTACCTGTGACCAAGATGAAGGCAAACCTCTAAGAAACTTAAGATTGATGTCTTCATCATCATGCTTGGCCTTCAGTTGGTTAAGCTGACTGAGAGTCTTCTGCATCCTGTCATACCCTTTGTGCAATCCCTCTGATTCACTAATTCTGAACTCTGAGAATTCTTGCTTCAGCATAGACTTTCTCATCTTTTTGGATTCGGCATTTCCACCAAACCTAGCTTTGACTGCATTCCATATGTCCCTTGCATCATCCATATAATGGAAATCAACCACATGATCATCAGGAATAGACTGAAGTAAGGTAGTTCTTGCCTTTGATTCCCTCTAAACAGCAATGTGTTTCATCCGCAATCGTTGGGGGGAGAATGATAACCCTTCCATCATGATCTCTTCCAGTCCTTTTTAAGCTGTTGCCATTTTGAATCACCTTCCAGATATTCATATCATTGTTTGTGATCCAGTATTCCATCGTCATAGCCCAGACCTCATACTCATCCTTCTTCAAATAAGAAAACTTTGCATTGTTGTTCGAGACAGTGGTAATGATTTTAGGTTAAATGTTTTGCTGTTGTTGTGGTTGAGTGTTGTCATTATTAAAATCAGAAGCATCATCATCATGGTCAGACATCTTGAAAAGGTTGCGGTAGGGATATTGGATGTTTTGAATGTGTTTAAGATTCTAAAAGTCTAGATCTCCGTGTTCTTCTTATCCAGAGACTCTCAACAAGCTCTGATACCACTTGTTGGATCCCACTCTAGATAGATCTTTACTGCCTGTTAAGGATGGTGATTAACCTATGTAATCACAAGCTAATCACAAGAGAGACTCTTGCTTAAGAAAGCTAATGTCTGTGCGGAATATAGACACAACTAATAAGAAGAACAGGACTAATAAAACTAAAAGATCCTTTTATGGATTTCTATTAATTAACAAGGAGAAATGTGTTTTTCTGGATCTGTCCATTTCCCTAAGTCGTAGGTTCTCTTTATAGTGGAGAAACCCTAATCAGCATTTACTAAAAACGCGTGAGATTGATATGCATGAATATCTTCCTTATTTAGCTCATGCATATCCTCATCTCTAACTAACTAAAATCTTATCCTGGAATAACTATTTGACTCTACCAGGACTAAGTATTCTACCAGTAGGAACTAAATTTAGCCTACTAGGACTAACTATGATAATAACCTTACCAGCAGGAACTACATACCTGCTAGTAGGAACTACTACTCTACCAGTAGGAACTACATACCTACTAGTAGAAACTAAGTATTACAAATATTCCTAACACTGTACATTCCAGGTCTTGTGAGGTGAAGTCTGTAAAGTGACTGGTTTTGACTCAACATGGTTTTCTTTTGTTTTTGAAATAACCGTCTGCTTTTGAAAAGCATTTTTGTTTAAGGGTGTGACACAAAGAAAAGATTGAGAATCATTTGTCTTGTCAAACTTAGTATTCACAGACTTACCATTTTCACTATTTTTCATTCTAGCTTTCAACTCAAATATGGTAGATAAAAGATTTTGATTCTCAGCACGAATAGCACCATATGCATAAGTTTTCTCAGATACATGAGTAATTAACTCATCCATTTATATTTGAGTTTGATACCGTGTCTTTTTGATTGAATCGAAAAGCTTTTTATATTCCATTTTGACATCATCACGTTCTTTAATCAAAGATTGCACTTTAAAATCCAAAGACACGTTCTCATTATCAAGTTTTTCCATCCTTGAGAGGTTTTGAGTTTTTATTATTTGAAGAATCCCATTTATGTTTTTCTTTTTCATGTTGCAATTTTAATTCAAAATCAACACTTTGCTTTTCACATCTTTTTCAAGAATTTTTATTCTTGCCTTCAACCCCTCTTGAATCTCTAAAGATTTATTTTTGACTTGTTCAAGTTCATCATTTAAGGTCTTATCAACACATTCATGATTTAACAACACACACAGCTCAATATCATATTTGAGTGATGCTTCCAAAAGTTGACCTTTCAACAAATCATTTTGCCTTTCAATCTCATTAAGATAAACATCATTTTGCTCAAACGCATCTTTCATTTCTTTTATATCCCTTTGAAATAGATTCTGAAAGGCATCAAGATAAACCTGTAATTCATTAAGAATTGGTTTGACTTGATCTTGACAAAAATCATTAATTTCTATTTCTGCCTTTGATGTGTAAAAAATGCTTGCCCATTTACTCTTGAAAATAAACCAAATGTTGCAGGACAAGGACCTAACTGGCTTTTTGACATTGATTCCTTAACAAATTCTATGAATTATCAACCAATTACTGTAGGGAATCAAACTAACAAAAATGCAGGTCCACAAGAAGCTAATGGTAATATAGGTTTGAAGCAAAGTGTTGATGCTGGACAATCTGAAGAAAAGAATGTGTCTAATAAATAATATATTGTGTTCTCATTATGGTCTTTATAACACCTCGTGTTTTAGGTCATTGTACGACATTATGTAATTCATAATTTATTTTTAGGGTTTTACGCGTTTGCTCTTAAATTCATTGATCGTTAAGTTAAATCGGCGTAACTAAAAATGATCAATTCATGCGTAAACGGTGCATTAAAACGATTAACGTTTACATCAAGCAAGTTGTTAAATGGATTATTATGAGGATAATTATCAAAACTTTGTTCATCTTATTTTTAATGGTACGTAAAAATGCTTACGTTTCGCGATAAATGCATTTCTGCATTCCCGGATAGCACCAAAAAACCGATTACGCTTACGTCATAATACCCACGATTATACCCAATACACAAAATAATCAAAATATCAGCCCATTATAGTCTTAAGGTGGGCGGATAGGTAAGGAGCTAGGACCAAGAAATATCAATTTATGACTACTTGCCCCTAAAATATCATGATAAGGCTTATCTCATTATGGGAAACCAAGTCTTAACCTTTACATACACTTGACCACTTGCCCTAGAAATCCTCCTTTGGTTCCTTGACTTAGTCCTCTATGTATATAAGTCTTAGCTAGAAAGTAAACCACCTCTCTCATTACAACAGTGGTAAACAAGAAACAAAACCCTCCCTTTTTCTTATTACATACGCCACGGTCAAAAATTATTATCTTAAGCAATCCATACAAAATTTTCTACCACATATACAAGCATACACACATCATATCTAAGAACCACTAAGGTGGTTTCAAGGCTTGGTTAACAATTTACAAGGAAGGAAGCAAGAAAAGGAAGCTAGGGTTTACTTGGGAAAATTAGGGTTTTCACCTTATATTTTCAAGCCAAGGGTTGTAATCACAAGGGTGTGATTGTTATTCTTTTCTCTACTCATCCACTCAAGGTTGCATTCGGGTGTTAGCGTGACACATTTTTATTTGGGAAATTTTATTATCAATTTACTCACTCAAGGTGAGTTCATAGCCCCATGTTTTACAATTATTGATTTACAAGTTTTTGGGGTGAGAAACATATGCATGTTTTACAAATTGGACGCAAGTATACATTTTATCATGATTACGTTTTGCCTAAGTAGCGATAACCCACTATGCCCATGAATCATGAACTGTCAATTACTGGAATGTGAGCGCGAATGATTATAGATAGATCTATTTGGGATTGTCCTCTCCGTTCGGGTGACTAGGTATCACTAGAAATGAACGTATATCATGTCGGATTTTAGATGTTACGGGTTGAACATCATCATGGGCAATGTAGGAAATATTTATATATTGTATTCATTTATGTCGAGCTTCGGTGTCATGAGCTTAGGAAAACGTAATTACATTTTGTCTTGCAGGGAAAGTCTTGCGGTCCTGCTTATACATTTACATAAACCTATGAAATTCACCAACTTTATGTTGACGTTTTAAATGCAATGTTTTTCAGGAGATCATTAGGGCACGGGGTGCAAAAGGGATACATTGGTGGTTATGTTTTGGATGTCCTGCATTAAAGATTTAGTCGCATTACATTTTGTATATCTGTTATGGGTTGGAAATCTTTGTAATAATAACAAGTAAACAAGTGAAGCTTCGAGCTTTTGTAAACATTTTGTTAAATCCAATGTATCAGTTTTAAAATGACTTTTAATTGCTGTTCAATATATATCTTGTGCTAGTGATCTGAGAAGTAACACGTCCCGGACCCTTATTCCGCTACGACCCAATTTGGGGGTGTTATTGATTGGTATCAAGAGCCAAGGTTATAGAGAACCAGGTCAAATGTTTTTGCTGGACTATAACCGTTTTCAAACATTGCATTCATACAAAGGGGTTTTCACGGGACATACATACACTAATTGTGCATTAGTTGGTTGAACTAGATGCATTCATGATTGATATACTTGTTTATAAGATATTACGTGTAACACCCCCAAATTTTCAACAACGCAGCGGAATACCACTTGGGGCGCTACTTCATAATACACGGCGCTAGATACAAGAGAACGACCTCTAAATGTGTCGTTTGTAAAACAATCTCGTTGATTTTCTGAAATCAAAATAATAGTTGTCCCATAATTGCATCACAATGAAAAGCTTGAAAGCAACACAACGAGATTTGATCATTTGTAGAAATCCACGTATGAAATCTTATCAATTTAGACTCCAATGCACGTCAGATAATCCAAGCATTTAATTTACCTGAGAAAAACATGCTTAAAAACATCAACATAAAGTTGGTGAGTTCACAGGTTAGTTTAAATATGAATAATAACCCAAAGGTTTCCAAAGTATATATGACCATTTAATTCCTTAAATGTCCTTTCAAAATATATATATGATTTCTAAAATCAACAGTTGCAAAACATGCCAGACCATTTAAATCTCCAAATTAGTCGCATAACGTATATAACATCGGACCATTAAGGGATTTTTCCCTCGGTGATAAAGCAAACTGCAACTATCACAAACATATAAACTTCTCATGACACTGAAGCTCGACGATCTTTCTTGCAATAATATATATTGCAATTTCTGCCCCGATTAGATGTCTAACCCGAAACATCTCCAAATTCGACATGCTATACGTTTCTGTTCCCCGGGATAAGCCTAGTCACCCTCGAAGGGGATGTCCGTTTCCCCAAATAGATCTATTTGATAAACATTCGCGCTTACTTAATGTTATTCACACCTCATCTATGCAATTGACAGTCATGATAAAGGGTCTCAACTTGGGTTATCGCTACTTAGGCAACACGTAATCATAATATAAAATTTGATCCATTTGTACATTTATAAAACGATGCATATTTTCATTCCAAACATATATATAATCCGTTATCCCAAAACGAGTAAAAGTGAGGACTAAGAAATCTCATAAATCCTATTAAAAACAATCACATGGTTATAAGATAAACAGTAAGTAAAGCGTTTGTAGACAAGCATGTATTCCCCTCGCGGGTTTTACTAACATTCAAAAGATTGAAAAGCGAGGTTATGAACTCACCTCGATGATGAAAGTTTACGATTGACAGATAGAATCTTTATATGCACAACACGATGGAAGACGAAGCCAGCTCGAACAGAAGTTGCAATATTCTTAACGGATATGATCCACTTAGCTAGATATTGACTTTGGGTTTCTCAGATGAATTGTTATGTCAACGCGACACATTGATAAAGATTTAGATTTAACGTTGTAATGGTTTGGTGGTTGGTTAAATAAATAAATTGAAAATATACGCAAAGTGTGTAATATATATTCTTTATATATTACTTATGAAAAATACCCTCATATAATTCCTATCGTGAATTATATAACAAAAACAATCAATTCAAAGATTAATGAAAAGTATAATATACCTTGCAGGTATTATATAATAAGTGTGAATAATTTATTTAAACCAATTAGTTTGACTCGTTTTCTGAAATCACCACTTAATTAAATAAATAAAAAGTTCCTGTATAAACGAAATCGTACGTTTCAAGATTACCAATTAAGTTAAACAGTGTTTGTAAAGCCTTTTACAACAATTATTAGGTTACCTTCTAGCTGATAATTATAAAATATAAAATAATATTTTATAACTTATATTTCGTTTCCTCGACGAATCGCGTCTAAAATAATCGTCTCATTGTAAAAGTATAGTTTTTGTTCGATGGTCGGATTATCGTATAATACAAATTAATGTATCTTTAAAATATAATCTTGGTCCCTTTTTATCCGTTTATAAAACAATTATGAGGTTATAGCAAACGTTACGAAGTATTGAAATATATCTATATATATATATATATTTATAAAAAATTTTATAAAATATTATATTATATATATATTTCGTTATGACATTTTCGGTTATATAATGTTTTCCATATTCGTAAAACTCGGCGTTATCCTTAAATTAGTATATGTCGACATCATTCGTTTTTCAATATTTCAAGTGCCCGCCCTTTCTAACTATAATATATATATTATTATATCTAGATTAAACTAGATAATAATGTTATATTTATTTAACCGTTTTAAACCACCAATATATATATTTATCCGGTTTTTAATATTTGTTAAAACCTTATGTTGATTTCATTTGTCGTCTCATGTGAATCAGACGAACCCTTATCATTATTATAAATGTGAATACGAAGATAATAACAAAGTATTTATTTAACCAATTAAACCACCATTTATGTTAAGATTTTATATTTATAAGACTTTATGATATATTTATTTGTCGTTTCGCTAAACCAAACACACCCTATGTATATAAAACCAAACGAACCCTTGTTGATTGCCGCTAACCAAACGCACCCTAACGGCTGTTTAACCAGATCCAAACGCACCCCTTGGTGTAAATCTGTCCAACCAAACGTACCCCTATCCGCGTTTCTGCTATACCAAACACACCCTAACCGGTTTCCTGTTAACCCCAAACGCACCCTTTCGGTGTTGGGCAGCCAACCAAACGCACCCCTTGTGCGATTCTGCCAAACCAAACACCCCTACTCGGTGTTATCCCGTAAACCAAACGTACCCTATGGCTGTTTTAACAGCCAAACGCACCCTAATGCTATGTCACGGCCAAACGCACCCCCGACTGGTGGTTTATAAAACCACACACACCCTAATCTTGCTTAAACAAACCCAACGCATCCCCCCCATTGTCTGCCATAACCTAACGCACCTTTTTTTGCTATTGTTGTGGTGGTACTAAAACCAACCGTACCCTTAGCGGTGCTAAACAAATCCAAACGCAGCCCATTGCTGCGAAATACAAAACCAACGCACCCATGGTGCTAGTAATGACGAACCAGACGCACCCTAGGTGGTCTGGTGGTGGCGGCAGCGAGGTGGTGGTGGCGAGGAGATGAGGATAATGGTGATGATATGTGGTAGGGTTGCTCGGTGAGTGGGTGTGATTGGGGGGGAGGTGGTGGCTTGGTGAGGGAGGTGGTGGTGCAGTTGAGGTTTCTGAGGGTTTATCCTTGGCGGCGCGTAAGGTAGTAGATCGGGTAGATCTACACGTTTTATAACTTTTGGGTTCGCCGGAGTTTGGCCGGAAAAAGTGGCCGGAAAAGATGGCGACCGCCGGAAAACTTCGCCGAAAAAGATGGCGGGCCGCCGGAAATAAAGGGGAGAGAGAGAGAGAGAGAGTCAAATGTATATGTGTGTATGTGTATTATTTTGATAAAAATGAAAATGATATATATGTTTTTATTTATATATTAAAACTTTCATTTAAAAGTGACAAGTTTTAATAGTTGAGGGTAAAAAGTGTAACTTTTTAATATACTTTTTGATAGAAGCGGTTCGGGACTCATTTGAGCGACTTAACGGATGATTCAACGCACGAAACTTGCGCCATTGTTTTTCGAATCATTTTTCTGATAAAAATGAGTATTCACTTGATAATATTTCATAAATATTTTCATAACATTTATAAAAAATTTCGTTATTTATTTAGTGAACTGGTTACGTCTCGTTCAGAATAAAAGAAAAATGGGTTCAACTCGAATATTCGCGTTTTCAAAAACGCTTTTAATTAAAATGCTAAGTATTTTATTAAATATTTTTATTTAATAAAACGTGATAATTAAATATAATTTAATTATTTTTTATGTTTATAAATCTTGCAAGGGCATTTCAGTCACCTTCTGACTGTTTCCGGGTCTCGGTCAAAACTAAAAAGTTGTCAGGAATGTCGTTTTACATCAAATTGCTATAGAGTCCGAGTTGTGAAAACGTGGTTTAGCTGCTCGTTTTTGATAAATCAATTTAGGAATAACTTATATCTCCTTTAAAATTCCGAAAATTCTCGGATGTTACATTACGTATATAAGGATAAGTGTCTTATATTAGCATACTTATATAAGCTACTTTTTATTTCAGATATTATCATGTCTGATTATGAGCATTCTACAGTTACATACACATCGGTATCCATTCCAGTTGAGGATGATTCAGACATGGGGTCACCAGGAGTTGATGGACCACCATCACCGGACTACGTGCCTGGCCCTGAGGAGCCAGAGCAGGCACCACCTCACTCCGTTTACTTACCCTTCATGTACTGGAGCGGTGGTACCGGAGTATATACACCCAGAGTGAGGAATGATGTCTTTCAGCCGATGGAGCAGCCATTGCTGCCGCTACCTCACCCACTGTGATCTCATAAGATATATTCCGAGTCTGATCTAGAAGAGGGATCTGGAGTTGAGGATGATGAGGTGAGGTCCTGAGGAGGACTCTGCCGACTATCTGATGACAGACGATTCGATGATACGATGCGGATGATGATGAGGAAGGAGGATGAGGGGAGGATGGAGCACCTCAAGCTTCCTGCAGGACTATACAGTTGTTGCTTTACCAGTTGTTGATCATGTCCCATCCGAGGAGGAGACCGAGCCGTTTGAGACTGATGAGTGTGCGGCCACACCACCATCTTTCCAGCATCACCACCTGCTAGTCCTATTCGTCCGTTGGGCTATCGGGCTGCTATGATCCGGCTGAGAGCCAAGACACCATCCACCTCTCATTCATTACCACTACCTACTTCATCACCACTTTTGCAGTTACTATCTTCTGACCACAAGACAGACAGGCCAGAGATTACACTACCACCTCGAAAGAGGTTGGGTATTGACCTTGGTCCTAGGTACGAGATTGGAGAGAGTTTAGCTGCAGCTGCCACTAGACCGGTTGGAGGTCGTAGGGCAGACTATGGGTTTGTCGGTACTATGGATACCGAGATCAGACGACGGAGAGCCGAGGAGGTCGGCTATGGGATTAGAGATGTTTGGATAGACCCGAGAGAGGCTGTTGAGGAGGTAGCACCGATGACCCTTGGAGGGGTCAATACTAGGGTGACAGAGCTTACTGCAGTCTAGGAGCAGGACACGCAGGATATCTATGCTGTGATAGAGGATACTCAGGACAGGCAGACCCAGATATATCAGAGTGTTGGGACATTGGTTGATGATAGTCAGTACCACTATGAGACTGCACGACTACTAGATCAGGAGGCTCTGGTTTCCCGAGAGGCATGGGGACGCTCCATAGAGGTTAGCTATATGACACGTTCAGAGATTTTGGCATTACGTTCTGTAGTGATAGGTCAGCAGGCAGTGATTTCACAGTTGCAGGCAGCTGACCGTAAGAGTCAGGTTGTGACTTTAGAGATGCTACTGGCAGACTACCAGAGGCAGGTCCAACTGACTAAGGCATTAGAGTTGCTGAAAGGACTACAGACTCAGATGGCCGAGCTTCAGAGGCAGCTTGGACCCGCAAAAGGTCCGGCACAGCCTGATGCACCAGGGGAGGCTGGTAGCAGTTCCTAGATTTGGTTATGTTGTAGCTATGCTATGCAGCCTGTTAAGTATTATGGGTTATTCCCAGCTAGCAGACTGTATAGATCTTTTGTTTTGTTTAGCTACCCAGTATAGGTCTTTTGTTCAGGTATTATCTATCTTGTACAGCATACTAAGTGTTACGGGTATATCCCGGCTAGTATGGCTTTAGGTTGTTTCTTTTGTCTTGTAACCTAAGTGTAGTAATCATCTTGTATCTGAACCGAACATGTATGTTTTTCCAAGTTATATATGAAATGGACGGATTACGTTATCTATGAAATCGAATTTATTATAAATGAATGTCGATTTGGTTATACCATGGTTAATTTCAATAACAGTTGTACATTTCACTGTGTGATGTGATCTCGTTTTATTTAATGTGTATATGTTATGTCATAGTTATGATTTTATGAAATCTAACGGGTATTATGTTTTCTTGTGATTTAAAGAAAATGGCACCAAAGAGAAAGACCACGAGGTTAAACCCAGATGCAACACCAACACCAGTCACAGACACTCATACCACTACATCTGTCACCAATGCCCAAATTCAGGCAATGATTAACGAAGGCGTTACTGCTGCACTGGCAGCACGTGATGCAACCAGGAATGGCGATGATAGCCATACTTCAGGAACGGGTGTCAGAAGGCCTGTGCAGGTTGCTCGTGAATGCACCTACCCGGACTTCCTAAAATGCCAACCCTTGAACTTCAAGGGCACTGAGGGAGTTGTCGGACTCACTCAGTGGTTCAAAAAGATGGAGTCTGTTTACAGCATAAGCAACTGTACAGTAGCATGCCAGGTCAAATTTGCTACGTGTACCCTGCAAGGAAATGCTCTTACATGGTGGAACTCCCATGTTAAGACCACTACTCCTGAAGCTGCCCATGCAATGCCATGGAGGACACTGAAAAAGATGATGACAGACAAATACTGCCCAAGGGGCGAAATTAAGAAACTGGAGTTCGAAATGTGGAATTTGAAGGTAAAGGGTAACGACGTGGTAACCTATAGCCAACGTTTCCAAGAACTGGCACTAATGTGCGATCGGATGTTTCCAGAAGAAATAGACCAAGTTGAGAAATATGTCGGTGGCTTGCCCGACACGATCCATGGCAGTGTGATGGCGACTAAGCCAAAAACTATGCAGGATGCCATTAAGTTCGCCACTGAACTCATGGACAAAAAGATCAACACTTGGGCTGAACGTCAGGCTGACAATAAAAGAAAGTCTAATGACACCGCCAGGAACAACCAGAATCAGCAACCAAACAAGAGACAAAACACTGGAAGAGCTTATGCCACAGGAAATGGTGATAGGAAACCATACGGAGGGCCTAAACCTCTGTGTTCTAAATGTAACTATCACCATGAGGGTCCTTGTGCTCCCAAATGCAGCAAGTGCAACCGATTTGGTCATTTAGGTCATGACTGCAGGAGTCCTCCAAATGTCAACACTGGGGCTAATCAGGAGTCCCCCAAAACAATTTTTATAAAAAGTACTATTCATTACAGAAACTTATACTTTATAAACATCAATAATATGATAAAACTTTCAATTACGAGAACGTGTTCGAAAGAATCGCTAAAAACGGAGCTATAACGAATAAGATACGACAAAAACGGGTTTTACGTTAATTAAAAGTATAAAAATGATTATATAGCTGTTATGAACAGAAAAAACACTATTCATCACAGAATCTCAAAAACCTAAAAAGTGATTTTATGATCACTCGTCTTAATACAAAAGCGTGGCCGTAAGAAACGCGAGAAACGGGCTTAAAACGACAAAGTTACGTCATTTTTACTAAAGGCGTAATTATAAACGTTTTTACTTTATAATTACGATTTCACTTAAACAAATAGATGGTGATATAGCTATATAGATTATATATGTTATTAGTTATCGAAGTGCTATATTACTAGGGAATTTCATAATGAGGCTTCTTCGGATGGCGTATTGACGAGTTGTTGGATTTACGATTTAAAGTGTCCTAACTCCTCGTACGTCATGTCATGACCTCTTTAATTATGATAGCCCGAACGATAGTACGATGTAACAACTATAAGATTATATTCAATGTTATTAATTAAAGTACTCGGTACTTATACGACCTTAATTTAAATAGGTTGCATCTAAACGTTTTGCGTGACGTTTTATCTGTGATTATTTGGACTATCTGTACTCAAGGTGAGTTCATAGCCCCACTTTTACAGTTTTACTGATTTACTATTATTTGGGGTGAAAACATGCTTTGTTTTATAAATTGGACGCAAGTGTTTCTCCATAATACCATACATGCTAGTAGGTCTCCTCCTCAATAATGGTAGCAGATCGGTAAACCCTCTGATTGACCTCCTCAAAGGTGGTCGTGCAATTCTCATTGATGGCTCCTACCAAATCATCCCATGTATCCGTAATGTCATAGTCTAACTCCCTAGACGTCGAACATCTAGGAGGGACATCAACCACATCGACAAATCCATAAAGGTCCTCCCTTGCTATGGAATAAGGGTCGTCCCTCACTATGGTAGGTCTATCCTGCCTAGCAACACCGCTGCGACTCTCCACCCGACTCACACTAGGGGTGGGAGATGAGCAAAACGCACCTCTTCCGAGAGGTAAACAACTCTCGGGAATCTCATATGAGTAGGTGCCTATTGGGTGGTGGTAAAGGTATAGGTAATGGTGGTTGATGGTATCTGTGGTAATGGAGAATATAGTGGAGTAGTATGGATTGTGTGGTAGGGTGGTTAAGGCAAGAAGTCTCTCGACCTCTTCCCTAGGAGGAAGTGATATGGATGGCTCATCCCGGATAGATATCCTGGCGGTCATACGGTGTACAGGTAGGGACTAGTCGGACAGAGGTTGGGTTGCTCCTCCTCGCTCCACCTCATCCGTCATCCTCGTCCTCTATCCTCATCATCATCATCATCCCCATCAGCAGGGTAGTCAGCTGGATCCTCCTCGGGATCCTCATCGTCCTCCTCCGGCTCCTCCTCTAGATCAGACTCAGGAACATATCCTGGTGAATCTGCAGTGGGTGAGGCAGCAGTAGCAGGTAGTGGCTGCTCCTCGGCCGGGAGTATCTCATCCTCCTGTGGCATGTACTCAGGGTACATCGGCTCAGGAACAAAGTCCAGTGGGGGAGGTGACTGCGGCTCCTCGGGGCCAGGTATGTAGTCAGGCGATGGTGGAACCTCGGGGCCAGGTATGTAGTCAGGCGATGGTGGAACCTCATAAGCAGCCATTATGTAAGCATATGGGTCCTCTGGCATCATGGGTGGTCCATCGATTCCTGGTGAACCAATGTCTGAATCGTCCTCAACTGGAAAGGATACTGATGTGTATGTAACTGTAGAATGCTCAGAATCTTGACATGATAAATCTGAAATCAAAATTAGCTTATATAGTATTCTAATATAAGACGTCCTTATAGTAATATACATTTATATTATAACATGTATCAATCATGAATATCAATCATGCATGTATCTAGCCTAACCGACTAATGCACAATTAGTGTATGTATGTCCCGTGAAAACCCCTTTGTATGAATGCAATGTTTGAAAACGGTTATAGTCCAGCAAAAACATTTGACCTGGTTCTCTATAACCTTGGCTCTTGATACCAATCTGTAACACCCCCAAATTGGGTCGCAGCGGAATAAGGGTCCGGGGCGTGTTACTTCTCAGATCAATAACACAAGATAATATAAGAACGACCAAAAAGTCGTTTAAAACTGATACATTGGATTTAATAAAGTATGTGTTACAAAAGCCCGAAGCTTTACTTGTTTACTTGTTATTATTACAAAGATTTCCAGCCCATAACAGATATACAAAATGTAATGCGACTAAATCTTTAATGCATGACTTCAAAATATAACCACCAATGTATCCTTCGCACCTCGTGCTTAATGACCTCCTGAAAAACATTGCATTTAAAAACGTCAACATAAAGTTGGTGAATTTCATAGGTTTATGTAAATGTATATGCAGGACCGCAAGACTTTCCCAGTGATAATGCAACAGATGCAGACATCACAAAATGCAATTACGTTTGCCTAAGCTCATGACACCGAAGCTCGACATAATTGAATACAATATATAAATATCCTACATTGCCCGTGATGATGTTCAACCCGTAACATCCAGTATCCGACATGATATACGTTCATTTCCAGTGATAGCTAGTCACCCGAACGGGGAGGTCAATCCCAAATAGATCTATCTATAATCATTCGCGCTCACATTCCAGTAATTGACAGTTCATGATTCATGGGCATAGTGGGTTATCGCTACTTAGGCAACACGTAATCATGATAAAATGTACACTTGCGTCCAATTTGTAAAACATGCATATGTTTCTCACCCCAAAAACTTGTAAATTAATAATTGTAAAACATGGGGCTATGAACTCACCTTGAGTGAGTAAACTGATAACAAAATATCCCAAGTAAAAACGCGTCACGCTAACGCCCGAATGCAACCTAGTTAATATAGGCCCGAATCAGTATTCAAGTATGTTGTCTAACAACAACTGTATATAATCCTATATAGTTATCATCGTACTATCGTTCGGGCTATCATAATTTAAGAGGTCATGACATGACGTACGAGGAGTTAGGACACTTTAAATCGTAAATCCAACAACTCGTCAATACGCCATTCCGAAGAAGCCCTCATTAATGAAATTCCCTAGTAATAAGCACTTCGATAACTAAAAACATATATAATCTATATAGATTATATCACCATCTATTTGTTAATGAAAATCGAAATTAGAAAGTAAAAACTGTTTATAATACGCCCTTTAGTAAAAATGACATAACTTGTCGTTTTAAGTCTGTTTCTCGCGTTTCTTATGCCCACGCTTTCGTATTAAGACAAGTGATCATAAAATCACATTCTAGGTTTTTTGAGATTTCTATGATGAATAGTGTTTTTACTGTTCAATAACTGCATATAATGTTTTATATACTTTTTAAATTAACGTAAAACCTATTTTTTATGTAGTCTTATTCGTTATAGCTCCGTTTTAGCGATTTCTTTCGAACACGTTCGTGTAATTGAAAGTTTTATCATATATTGATGTTACAAAGTATAAGTTTCTGCCTCATGAATAGTAACTTTTTTATAAAATTGTTTTATAAAAGTATTTAGCGTCCGTAAACTTGTAACTAGCGTATTCTTCTTCGTTATAAATCGGATTTCGAGTTTCTTATCATTTATAAATCCTCATGAGATAGTACAATCTTTATAAAACATAATATGGGTGCTTTCAAAATCGAACCAAAATAGAAAGTTTGAGGTTTTGTGATTTGGACATGTTTTAAGCATGATTTTTGTACCATTTAGATTCAACACTTAGTTACAACTACTTTACAACAATTATACCTTATTTATTACATATATTAAATTCATTAGTTCATAATTTGCTCATGTGAGTCCAAGATAACAAGATTAACATGTTATTTTACCATTTTCACTTGTAATTTATTAAGTAAATCTTTTAAAACCCTAATTTGTTCATAAACATGTTATACTTAACCAAGTGTGTACAAGAGTTATATTACCATTCTAACATCATATTAACATTCATATAACATATAAATAAGTGTACAAAACAATGATCATAAGTAAAAATTCATTTTACATATTTAAAAGTACCCTAAATGGTGATTTAGCTAAATATAACATATAAACACATAAAATCTTAGTTATGAAATGATTAAGCTTTATATATAACCTTGTGTGGATGAGTAGAGAAAAGAAAACCAATCAAACCCTTGTGATTTAAACTCTTGGCTTAAAAAATTAGAAGGAAACCCTAATTTTTCCCAAGTAAACCCTTTCTTTCTTTTCTTGATTCATTTCCTTGCAAATGGTAACCAACTCTTGAAACCTTCTTAAAATACCTTAGATATGATGTGTGTATGCTTGTATAATGATATAAAATCAAGCTATGGATTTGGTTTGGAGAGGGTTTTGAGCCGTGGGCTCTAGAGAGAACAAAGGAGGAGTTTTGTGATTTTTCTTGTAATGAAATGAAGTGTATGAGTCCCTAGCTCTCATATGCATGCATATATATACTACTTGGGGACTCATGAAGATATTTATTATGTCTAGTTGATCATGTGAAAGGTGGCAAGGATAAGAATGCATGGAAGAAAAGTTAGAGCTTATCTTGGATAAGAAAAGCTAGTCATGAGATCAAGTGGCATGCTAGATCTTTTATGAAGATATTTGTGATGGTTCTTGGTCTCATCTTGGCTTTCCTAGTCATATTACACGAAATATATGTATATGTATAAGTTAGATATGCATTTGATCATTTATATAATGTATACTTGTATTATATAAAGTATAATGTAGTATAGACTTAGAAAAATGTATAACTTGTACATTGTAAGAGTTATATTTGAATTCCTTCATAATGGAAAATGTAATATAAAGTGATTAAAATACTTGAAGTTTTAAATAAACTTTAAGTATTGGAGTACAAATTTTTGGTATTTGATGAAGCGTAGATAAGTTAACGTGCTTCCGGGAAGGCTTAAACGTACTTTATCGCGAAACGAAACACTTTAACGTAACCAATAAAAATAAAATGTGCAATGTTAATAATTATCCTCTAAATAATCATATAACACTTGCTTGATGTAAACATTTAATTGTTAAATGCCCGTTTACATTGAATGATCATTTTTAGTTTATGCGATTTAACTTAACGTTTACGGTTTAAGAGAAAACGCGTACAACCCTAAAAATAAGATTGTGCATTACATAATGAGTCGTACAATGACCTAGAAACCGAGGTGTTATAGTCTTCCCCATTTAAATCACCTTGTCCTCAAGGCTTATACCGGCACTTGAAGAAGGTGGCGGTCTTGGAGAAGAGGTTAGGATATTTCCTCCTGAATATGATCTTCACAGTTCCACGTACAACTCAGGACCCCGCCTAATTTCCAGTTGAGACCTTGACAATTGGAGGACAGCCGACTTTCGCTAATTGTTTGACTTCTCGTACGGAGTCCCATGAATTCGACAGGCTCTTCAACAAATAGAGCATGTCATCACTTGCAGTCCTTCCAACGGAACGACTAATGATCGTCCGAGAAAACATTATCTTCAAGTATGTGGATACATGAAACGTATTGAAGACCTGCACAGGCGTCTAAGGAAGCTCAGGCTTGAACAACGGCTCCAACCTTTTTTCAATACTTTGAAAGGTCCGTCATATCTGGGGTTTAACTACCCCCGTTTGCCAAACATACGACCCCTTTCCAGGCGAAACCTTAAGCATAACTTATATCTCCATACTTGAAATTCCATTGGATTAAACGCTTTAAATCAACGGTAGCTCTTTTGTCGATCGCGAGCGGTTTGAATCTTTGTTTTTATCTGGTATATCCTTCTCCGTTGTTTCAATAAGGCTAATTATATAGAATCAGAGACATTTTTCTCTAAAATATTTTTACATTACATATTTGAATAATTGGATATCTGAAAATATCAGAGATTTCACATTTTGATAAGGGAAGAAAATGTGAATAAAATATATATGAACTTAGTAAAATATTGATCTTGAAAAATGACTATAATGCAGCTTCTTCCTTGTATGTGCAAAACATTTGTCGGTTATCGAGATGCATATATGCAGGGGCAATTTTAAAAATTAAAAAACCATTCCGAGGTACTAAATTGTTTAGATTTATACACACAAAAGTACCTTGATCGATGTTTCAATGGTTTTAAAGGCTGAGAAACAATACCGAAAAGACCCGCGACCATAAGTAGTATGTATTTTGAATTAATTAGAGTTAATAGAAGGTGTTAGGTATAGGTAGTGTTGTTCTGCGAGATACACTCCGAAAACAGAGGATCTACCAGGGACATTCCATTAGTTAGAATAGAAGTCCATAGGTATGATAAAAAGGAGAAAAAGTGAGAAAGGGGAGAAATGCGGACTAAGATAGAGCTAACACTCGAACAAACCCAACAAGGTGTTAGTAATGAAGTCTTTGGTAAGCATTGAAAGGGTTGAAGAATAAAAAAGAAAAGTTAAAAAGAGTAAAGAATTACAGATAAAGAGGGTGAAAAGAAAGAACCCCCTGTACATCTTAGGCAGAAACCCCGGGGTCAATACATATGCTATCAGAAACACTAAGCTATTGTTTGGTATTGAAGATAGTCATCATGGACCCAGTGATGCGATTCACAACCCTCCCTAGCCACTCAAGGTCTCTCAAAAGACTCTTGTTTCATTTCTCACGGAGATTACACACATTTCTATCAACTTTCTCACTCCGAGTTAGTTGGTATTAAAAAGGTGGCAGTTTGCTTCAGCCTCTAATTACTAAAATCAAAGTGCACTATCAAGTCTAGAGCCAAAAGAGATCATCCATAAATCTTACTAGGACACTATTCCAATATATTTATTTTTCATACACTATGAAAACAAGTAATATCTTAAGAGTCCTACGCATTATCCTTGTGATATTGCAGAACATCAGAGTGATACTAAAGTATTTACAATGACGATGGAAATCCTTCCAGAGCCAACGTCAAACAAGCTATGTGGTAGGTGACTTATAAGATCCTATATGGATCGAACTTGTGACACTGGATATCAATTCGGTCCAGACTATGAATTGACGATTGATGAATTTTTAAAATGCATAAAACTCTTGATGTAACGCAAAATCACTTTAGCAAGTGACACGTCGATTGATTTTCAAATCAATTTCTGATTCAATCAGTGAGACTTTGTCTTACTGGTTCACTCATACCGTGTTGTCTGCTTTGAGATGCTCTAGTAATGAGAACGGCTAGTGCAACTACGAAACCATGTCAAGGAGATTCTTCAGAATTCTACCTGATCACAGGTAGTATTTATACTGATTAACGGGGAACCGTGGTTATTGCAACCGTATTCGACGAAGTGACAAAGACAATTTTGTCCATATATGTTATTTATCACTAACCCATTCATGCAGGTAATCCCAATGGTGGACGCAGTTGATTCAAGACAAGTCAAGATTCATAGCCACATGCTCATACTCGACTGACATATGTAAAAGACATTATCAAAGCTCAAGTACATGTTTCAAGACTTCCGCTACTCTGATACCGCACGTCCTTCTTGAAGCGACGAAGTGTTAAAGTTAAAGAACTTCAAGAAAGATGCTTTATTCAAGCTTTTAAGTTTGTATGAGCATGTCAGTCCGAAGGTCACAAGTACACAAGATGGCAAAAGATCAAAAGATGATAATAAGAGATTATATTCGACTAATGATCTCAAAATGCTAAAAGATCACATGCAATTCAAGCTTAAAGGAACAAGCTCAAGCCTAAAGTCTAAAGATCACTACGCATATCACAAGTTGAATGATAAAGATTCAAGACCTTGAGCCAAGTCTAATGAAATTCGTAGAATGTAAAGCTTAAGATTTTTGTAAAAGGATGTGACCTCCTTTAGGGGGAGATTGTTAGGAATCGAGGAAACACTCGGTCACACCTAAAATACGTAGCTCGTAAGTCTTATATAGTTTTTGAAACATTAGTAAGCTAAACGGGCCAAAGCCCATGAAAAGCCCACAAGGCCTTAATATGGTCGGCCTATAGTTGCATAAATACCCTCTCCATAGCTTGGAGAGGGTGTTGGTTGGTTTCATTTCACACATAGTTCTTAATCTAATATTCTCTTTTTAATTTCTCTCTCTAGAAACCTTCCTCTCATTCCTTTCTCTCTCTAGTTTCTTATTGAATGGTTAAGTGGGTCGATATATCACATATTCTAGACTCTTTTATGCCACGAATCTTTCCAATGTTGAATTGACAACCGTGCGTCTTTATTAAAATTCTTGAATTCTTTACAAACCCAATGATTCATCTTTTCTTCTAGATCAGCTTCTGGAAATCGTTCTGCGTGTATCTTGTGAAGCGAAAGAATATACTTCTTCCCCTTAGTATTTCCATTCTTAAGAAAAAATATATCTTTGTTATAAAAATGCCTTGGAGGTTCATTTGGATTCCTTTGTGGTTCAAAGAATACGAGAGGTCTTGGTATTAGTCGTCTTATGTCCTCTTGTCTGCTTTCCCAAACTATCTGATTCTTCATAAAGTTTGTTGCTTGTTTCAAATGGTAGGCATATTCTTTAACATTCTTGAACTGATTACTCAAAATATCATTCAATGTATCCTCCATTCTCACACGATCAAACATAGTTGGAACACGCTTATCAACATTTTGAAATTCTATAATTAGCTCAGGTGTTTCATCTTTAGGAATCACCTCATCTTCATCAATAATTGTTTCCTCTACCTATGCATCCCATTCTTCTTGTTGTTGTTTCTTGGATACATAAGTTATAGAATCTTTGACTGATTGTTTCGACGAAGAACCCCTAACAGACTTTGAACTCTTAGAAGTCTTTTGTCTTTTCACTCTTTTCTCCCCCCCAGGAGGAGCATCATCGTCTTGATGATCATCATCCCTGTAAGAAGTATTAGAGGTAAAAGGCTTTTCAAACTTACGCTTCAATACCTACCACAATGCTGTATCATTAGCTCGATCTTAAATACTTCTCTTCATCTTTAGATATAATTGTTTTTGAAGATCAGTTGATGAAGTTGTATCGGTTGAAGTGGTTGTGGTAGGATGGACTTGTATAACATTGTTTTGCACATATTGCTTAAAAAGGACTTCTTTGATTTGCGGTGCATGTGAATTGAATTCTTTGGAAATAAGATCAGGTACTTCAGATCGAAAAGCATCACGATCTTCAATAATAGTTTCAGCTATACATGGTTTCAAGTTGTTTTCAATCAGTCCATCCGTGCTCTTTGATGACATCAAAATAACGTCAATTTTAAAAACATCATTTATCCTATGTAATTAACCCATTTTGTATAATTATTGCAAAGAATTGTTACTTAATCGTTTATATTTAAGAATTGCAGTAATTACGGAGTACTTGTTGAATATTAGCAAAAGACGTGCATTCTGGAGCTTAAACGAATATATTTTGAAGATTACTATTCTGGAAACCAATACGCCGTATCCATCAAGGAAGATACCGCGTATCCGTTCCTGCACTCACCTAAGACCACGAAGGACACAAGACCAATACGCCGTATCCATAGAAGATTAATACGCCGTATTGAAGATATAGAAGGTGAATATTCTGGAAGATATCAAACGTGGTCCCTACTTCAAGAAACCCCAATACGCCGTATCTAATACATTGGGTACGCCGTATCGACACCGACTCCAGGCCCTATAATACAAAACTTAAAAATGAGTTTTAAGTGTGCTAAATCATATTCTCGATACCTAAACCACAAAAGTCGATTTTCAGAGGAGAAAAAGAGCAGAAGAGGTCTTGTAACGCATTCCAATCCATAAGAGACAACGTGTAATTACTTATACTTTTGTAATCGTTCAGTTTTTGGTATCATTCGTTAACCCAGTTAGTTTACCTTGGCTAAGCCATTACTCTTGTATTAATTATGATGTTTGAAGGCTAATACCTTCGGGTATTAGCCATTATTATGAAGATCTGAATGTTTAGTTTTGTTTATATCTCGATTTCTTAGTTTATCGTTGTATGCTTGTTTATGTTTATCAATATACTTGTTTACGTGCTTTTGTATGCAACCTATCATTCAACTGGATCTAGTGATACAAACCAAGTAATCTAGATGCCGGGATAGCTCTCCATATAGTAATTTATACATCTAGAATCATAGGATCACAAGTATTGTCCTTCTAAAATCGTGCTAAGGATACGCTTCTGGCTTAACTAGTTAACGGAAATTGCCTTTGGTTTATTGAACATGTTGACTAGTAGGTGAATCTAGATAATTCAACAAATAATGTTCTGATTCCATTGGATAGTTGGACAAGTGGACTACTAGTGTATAAATTGCCATTAAGCAGTAAGTGGGTAAAGTCTCTATGAGCTAGGGTTTAACAAGATCACCATTGCTTTAATCCATAAGATAGATTATAATCAGCAAATAAGGATGCTTTATGTGGATGCTTTAATTATGACATAATTAATGTGTCTAGGTCTTAGGATGAAGTTCTGCCTAAGTCTAAGAATGATATGCCTCTTTGAGATAAGTAATCATTGCATTGAATAAGCGAACCAACTTTTAATCGGATTAGTGATGGCTAATATAGTTTTCTATTATAAGGCTCGACCGCTCTTTTATCTTTTGTTAATTTGCTTGTGTGGGTTAAAGTGTCTTGAATTGATTATAGTCATCAACCAAACCCGTGCCAGTCTCTCAGGCTGAAACCCTCCTTTTACCTGTTAGAATTAGGATTAGAACTAACATAGGATTAGCATAGATTTGACTTAGATTAGAACTAACTTAGATTAGATAACCAAAATATAAATAAATTGAGAGATTTAACCTCGCTTCAAGGGTTCGACACCATACTTACCACGAATTTACCACTGACTGGGTACACTGCCCGTTAAAGTGTTGTTTTTGATTAAGTCGACAAAATATAAATTTAAAACTTGAATCATAAAATATACACCACACAACGACTCATCAAGTTTTTTGGCGCCATTGTCGGGGAGTGAAATTTAATCTTGATTTTTATTTTATATTTTGGTGTTTAACATTAGATCTAACCCTTAGGAGTAGTGTTAAATAGATTAGTGAATATTCTGTATATTTTGTATATTTTTTAGTTTAATTGTTTGCTTGTATATTTGTGTGTTTAATTTAATTGTTTTGCTAATACACTGTTCTAGTCGATAACTCGATATGGCGTATCCACTTCCATCGGATATGGCGTATCCAACTTTCTGTCCAATATAGCGTATTCATTCAATCGATTAATATGGCGTATTCACTTTTATTGAATACGGTGTATTGATCACTGTAACAAAATCAGAATCTTAGTTTTCATATTTGATTTTGTGCTAATTTTTTTTTCTATTTTTTCTTTAGAGCAAGATTCCTGCTGATATTTCTACATTGTTACAGGATCATACTGTCAGAGTAGTCGATGAAAGAAAGCTGAGGGGATAGGGAAGAAGTCAGTATGGAAATGTTTTGCGCCTTAATGCAAAAGCAGATTACTATTCTAGGATTACAAGTATTACAGTTAACGGGGAAAATGCTTATGAGCTAAAAGGAAAATTCTTGGATGATCTGCACAACAATGCTTTTAGTGGAACAAATGGGAAAGATGAAGTTAAGCATATTGAATACTACCTAAAAATTATTGACCCAATCAAACTATCCAATGTAGATCATGATAAACTGAGAGTTGTTGTTTTCTCAATCTCATTGGTTGGAGTGCACGAAGATGGTTTGATAGATTGCCAAAGAATCATCACTTGTTAGTTTCGATCGACTTTTAACTGCTAAGTTTTTAGTAATATACCCGCCTTCTCGCATCGAGGGAAATAACACTCCAGTAATAAAATGAGACACAACTAATCCAAGATTCGAAGGCTGGTTGGCTACAAAGTTCATAAACTATAAAACAATAGATATATTCACCAAAGGTGCTTTGTGGGATTACTGAAAATAGGTGGTGATGAAGTTGAGGTATCTAATGTGAATCTTCTGATCTTGAAGTATACTGGAGTAATAAGGATGAAAACCGCCGAAATTTTTAAGATAGAAATAATGTTTTTGACTATGAGAACCTCTCGGCTTGGATGTCAATGAATTTAATTACCCCTTTCTCAAAGTAGTTCCAGACTTACTTAACAAAGGATATTATGGGTTTTAATACCTATGAAGATTATTAAATACGATTGGATCTACGAATGATACGGAGCTCTAACACAAAAAATGTACCATGGGCTGTATGACAAGCCATGGCTTGATAATGTTATATGGAAGAAACCAAAACCAGTCAAACATACTTGTAAGCATTTTAACTATAAAACTGGATGTTCGAGAATATGACCAACTATGTTGGGTAAGGACATGGTTATTGTAATAGGAGGAATTTTCCCGGAGCCTAACCATATTCGAAAACTCGATCTATTACCAAGACCTTGAATGGTATGAGGCTCTAGAAGATAGCGAACTAAAAGATGAAGCTTTACAAAATAAAGCTATCATGGAGGGCTTGATCAATGATGAGGAATCAAGTAATGATTGTTGGAAAAGATAGAAGAGCCATGAGATTTACTACCATGATTATGATGAAGGAGAATATGAAAACAAAACTTATGAAGAAAGACATGACTTATGTGGTATCAAAACTCGCGAGGTGCCGGTTTGCCAAATAAAAAGATACAAGATGTCAATATATTGTACCAAGATGAAAAGAATATGTTGCTGTAATAAGAAGATGAATTCAACGATCTTACAATCACAAGTGAAGAGGCGTGACGAGCTTACCAGGAAATCTTTCAGATGATGGACGAAGAATGGATGGTTACGCGCACCGAGTAAGAAGCTGAAGAAAAGTCTAACATAAAAACTTTGTTGTACACAAAAGTGCTTCCCGGGAGACAACCTGGGATTGTTATTTATTTTATGCGAGGTCTGTTTCCAGAATAATAAGACGTATCCGCTTCATACCATACGGCGTATTGATTGTCTAGACGCTATTAGTCTTTACTTTTTATGCACTTTAAAAAACATTATTTTCAGTTCTGGCAATACGATGTATCCATGCACATGATATGGCGTATTCACCAAAACTGCCCCGTATTTAGTTTGTTTAGTTTAGTTTAAATTAACCGTAGGTACCAAGATAGGAATACACGTTTTTCCTATGTTTTCTACAGGACCTCAGAAAAGAAATATCATACGAATAATTGTGGAGAATTTTACCAAATCTGGAGGATTTAAAGTTTAGAGTTCTGAAAACTTCAAGGCGGCCTGTTCAAAAAAACCCCCCCCCAAAAAAACCATTCCTTGCTCAATTAAACTCTACATGGGAGAATCTTCCGAGCAAATATCAGGGAGTTTCTCATTCTAATTCTTGTTGAGAATCTCAGTGTAAAAAGGATTCGAACCTTTGGCATGCGGTACCAAAAACGATGCCTTACCTCTTTGGGCTATACTCCATATGGCCTGGGAGATAGGGGAAGCGAAGAACGAGCCTGCAAGGACGCGGGGGGGGGATTTATAGCAAGTAAGCTGATAAGGTTTCTCCCTTTAGGACCGACTACAACCATGCTCACGACTCTAATAGAAAGAAAGAAAGGGTAAGCTCTCTGCGATTTGCTCGTATTTAATGTTTTTATCTATTTACATCGATGAAGTAGTTAATTCAAGTGGGGGGAATGGAATAGGAATGTTTTTCTTGTCCTAATTTTCTCATACTAAAATGCTTAAATTATGCTCAAATTTAAAAAATTCATGCATACTTTTGTGAAATTACTTGGATACATAACCCGCACGCAATAACCCTTGGTTAGATATTGTGAGCATTTTTTAACCTTATCCGTTTAATAATTGTTTACCCAAATTTCATAAATATGAGTTGTGTCGGTGATGTTTGTAGACTAGACTTAGAACTATACTTGGTATATCTATTCGGACCGTATTGATTAAGTACTATGGATTTAGATGGAGTAACTTGTTTAAATTGGTAAATTTTTAGGATTACACCCAAAACCTTTACATGTTGCTTATTAACTAACTACATCGGTTAGTTAACCCCCATATAAACCCTTTGTTTACTCTCACTTTAAGAGTAAGATACCCCTAGAACAACCCGTAGAGCCAATCCTTTAGGGACTACACCAATTATTTGTTTCGTTACACCTTACACCTTAGTCTGCCTGTTTTAGATAAGTTATTTTTACAGTTGCTAGGTTGCTTCAAGTGTAACAGTTTGTATTTCCCGAGTCTTGTGTCTATTTTGGTTTACGGTTGGAGGAAGAAATTTGCACATCGCAATTAGGTATGGATATGTATAGTCAAAACTCATTGTTATTTTTACTACATTGCAATTAATGGTACGTCCGAAGAATGAAGAATTATCGAAGAAATTATCCGGAATTATTATGATCGTGAAGATGGTGAAACTACACCGAGTTTCATAGTATTGTGTTTAAAAAAAAATCAAAAAACTTAGAAAAATCGCAACAAAAAAAAGTGTTGAGGGAACAGTTTAAAGATTAATCGTTTCGCAACTACCGATATGGAATTTACACGAAGGATAGATGATTCGTTGATTACAAAAAGAAGATGTAGAATATTGTATAAAGTGCGAAGATATTGCACTTGCCTTGTAAAGTATGTAATGATATGGGATGTATTGGAAGTTGACCATTACGCGGAACATCAATACTTTGGTTGTATGTTTTTGATACTATGATGCATGACGTTGTATAATAGTTGTGTCTTTATCATGGCAACGATCGGGAAAAAAAGTGTCTAGTAACTTGTATTTTAGTGCCTGAATCTATTTGTTTTGTTTTAATTTTATTTTAACCAACATAATTCTATTCACCTTTCCTAATCTTGTTTAACTCATGGGGTTTTCTCGAGCGAGAATAAGGATGTGAATCGAGCGTGCATGATGTCTATTCCGTTGTTACGACCATGTATGCAGTTAGCTGCCTGGTTGGGTTTGTTACTATTAGTGAAGTTAGAAAGAGTCGACCACTTACCTATAATTACTACTACTATTCTTACTCTTTAGCTTGCTTGAGGTGGATTCTCCGATTTAAGTGAGCAAAGTAGGGGGGTCTCGTATGTCTATCCGGTCGTTACAGGGTGTTTGTGTATGTGGGGTTTTCTTTCAACCCTACCTGGAATTTTGGTATTGATAAGATTAGTTAGAGTATTCGAACCTAAGTCCTTCATTAGCACTACAAACCATATTTACCTTTATAAACTAGTTATTCTTTAGCTCTTCTAGTTGGCGAGGATTGGTTTCTCTTGCCAAGCTTATGATTGGGAATACTCATCACGGACCGAGTAATTGAGCATCGAATTAGTTACTTGCTTCCACATTGATTAGTTGAGTGATTTGAGTGGTTTACATCTTCCGTATTTCGTTAGATGTGTTTTGTTGTGTACTTGTAATAGATCAAATAAATGCTGAACGAAAATTATCCCAGTTAACAGGATACATTTTTTTAAACTTCTAATGGCTACTTGAGGACAAGCTAGGATTCAAAGGGCGGGGATATTTACATGGACATCAAATTACGTCTATTTTATAGCATTCTATTTATCCTATGTTATTAACCCTTTTTGTATGTTATTGTTAAAGATTTGTTTACTAATCGTTTAGTATTTAAGAATTGTAATTATTATGGCAAGTTACTTGGTGAATAATTTAGCAAAAGGCGGCATTCTACAAGACTTAATTTCGAATGATATTTGAAGTTAATGATTCTGACTACCAATACGCCGTATACATCAAAGAAGAGAACTGCGCGCCTTGCCATGACTGCACTCACCAAAAGAAGACACGAAGGAAACAGAGCTTCATTAAGCCGCTACTCCTGAGAAGACCAATACGCCGTATTCAAGATATAGTATGTGAAGATTCTAGAAGATATCAAGCGTTGTCCCAACTCCAAGAAACCCCCCTAATTGCCTAGTATCAAACCACATTAGATTCGAGTATCGAACTCCGAAAATCCAGATCAGTATAAATAGAAACTCAAAGATGAGTTTTAAGTGTGTAATCATAGTTCTTCGATAAATGAACCACAAAAGTTGATTTTTAGAGAGAGCGAAAAAGAGCAGAGACAGAGGGTGCAACGCCATTCCAATCATAGAAGACAAGTGTAATTTCTTATACTTTTATAATCGTTCTGTTTTTGGTATCATTGTTATCTTGGTTAGTTTACCTGGCTTAGAACAATTACTTTTGTATTTTATTATGATGTTTGAGGCTAATACCTTTAGGTATGCATTTTATTATGAAGATCTGAATTGTTTTTTAGTTTTGTTTATATCTTATTGTTCTAATTAGATTAATGAATGCTTGTTTATGTTTATTAATTTATACTTGTTTATTGTGCTTTTGTATGTGATACTATTCATTCAACTGGATCTAGTGATACATGACATGTAATCTAGATGCGAGGGGTGATAGCTCTATTTAGTTAAATTTTATTCCTATAGAATCATAGGATCACAAATACTTAGTACCTTCGCTAAAAATCGTGCTGATGTTCTAGGATACGACTTTAGAGTAATATAGTTTAACGGAAATGATCTTTGGGTTATTGAACACATGTTGACTACGTAGGGCGAATCTAGATAATTCAACAAATAATTGTTTCTGGTTTTCATTTTGATTAGTTTGGACAAGTGGAACTACTAGTGTAATAAATATCTTAATTAATCTTGTGATTATTCGCCATAGTATTGTGAAGTATTAGATGGATTAGGTTAGTGGATGATTTTCGATTTTGGATGGGGATTGCATACATAGATAGTGTTGGTGGTATGAAAATGGTGGTGAAAAATACCTTGACGAAAACTCTTGGTAATATCCTTTTGGTCATCAGGATTTTGAAACAACAAGTTTAGGGTCTTAGGCGAGCTAAACCTTAAAAAATAGGTTGTTAGTATATCTTCACACAAATTGTGCATATAAAGAACGCTAAAAACGGACTTAAAACGAATAAGTTATGGCCAAAACTAGATTTGAAATAATACTGACAAAACAATTTTCCGGCAAGGTGCTGGCAGAATTATAAATGGTATTTTTGAGGGCTTTCGGGTCCGAATCGACTTAAGTATAAAACTACAATGTTACTCGGAATGATATTTTACTATAATGTCGCGTTTCTCTAAGCCCGAAAGTGTGTAAAAATAAGTAATAAATATTATGGAAAATAGATAAACTTGATACTTATAAGTTTATGCAATATTTTTATGTCTTGAATAGTGTCGGTTTGTTTGGAATATAAAAACCTTAGGAAGTATTTAATAACATTAATTGTATAAATATTTATACGCAGATTTAAAACCTCTATAATTAATATTTTATAAAACACTTTTGAAATATTGTATTGTGACCCACTGTATTATAATAAAAAAATACTAAATCAGCGAGTGCTTGAACATAATTACATTTTATAGTTATTAGAATATATTTTTTTGAGACATATACTTGGACATTAAATAACAATCGTGACTTAAACCATTGTTTGAACTCTGATTTACTAAATGAAAATAGTGGTGGTGTTAGAACTTGATCAAATGTGCATTGTTGTATTTATTCTAAATAATTTTACTTATAAGACTATAAGTAATTAGGTTGCTCATTCCGGATCATCGTGTCGTTTCACTTTATGGATTTTGCTATAAGCAATATACATTCATATTAAGGTGCGTTTCATTTGCCTCTGATTTTTACTTCTTTTTACTTTTTCGGGAGATACTTGCGCATTTACCAACTCGTTACACCACTTGATCCATAACTTGTGTACATACTTGTTTACCTACACATTTTCAAATCTCGTTTACATTCCTCATTTTCTACTCATTACAAAACTCATTTACTAAATGGTTTGCTTGCTAATTTACAAAACCGTATCTACTGCTCAAGTTGTTCCAGGGTAGGGCACCCGTGTATGTGTACTGGTATATTAAGTCACTGTTGGGTGTTCCAGATAAGTCACTGTTTGGGCACATGCCATTAGTCACTGCTCCGGTTGTTCCTGGTTAAGGCATCTGGTATGAGCACATGTCCTTATTTCTGTTAGCGACATCGGTTTTATGTGCTTGGTGCAATCGTTCATAAAACAAAATATATTTTGGACTAATTGTAATGTGTTACATATGGTCATAACACTTGATACTCTTGTGATCCAGACTATACTTGTCTATTGAATGACCTTGATTGTTAATACCCTTTTATAGATACTGTACGTGTAGCTGTAGCTAGTCATCTAAACATTGAACATGATATGTGGCGAAAACATGTTGACAAGATACTCAATTGATTTTCACATTTTTTGTGGACTATTGTATGGTTTTACAAATGGATTATAACACTCTTATAAACGCTTGGCCTCCAACATATCTATATACAATAAACCTTGAACTCACCAGACTTTAGTTGACATTTTTTGCTTGTTTTTCCCAGGGTGAAATAGTTGCTTGGATTACTTGATGTGCATCAGTAGTTCTTAAACTTTACAAGATTACATTCATGGATTTCTACATACATTCAAATAAAATCTTGTTGTATTATTTTATGCTTTTCATTGTGATGCAAACTTTGGGACAAATGTTACAACAAATTTAGATTTCAAGAAAATCAACAAGATTGCTTTTCAAACGAGTTATTTAGAGGTCGTTCTCTTGTATCTTGTGCTATTGTATTATGAAGTAACAATCACGGACATTATTCCGCTGCGTACCCTTTCTTGGGTTGTTACGATGAAACTAGGAGATTTTATTTGTCATTCAATAGCCGGTTGGTTGGTCCGCAATAATCAAGGTGCACTTGTATCTTTGATCTTATTTTCTTATAAGAATTTATAAACGTTAAAAAGTACAAATGATGTTATTAGTTATTCAAATGGGTCTCGTGTTGAATTAGCTAGATTTTTCACGTTTTACCACATGGACCAAAAAGTGGGTATCAGAAGTGGGATTGGTTAATATATATCCTTGATAAGTTCAAAAACTGGGCAGCTTAATTAAACATATTCGAGCTTTGTCATAAGTTAAAGTGTGTTAACCTCAAAAAACTAATATCTGTTGGTGCAAATTTTTCAGAGGTAGAATAGAACTATGACTTTGACTTTATGTTAATCCTTTATCCACAAAAACCCACCACACCCACATATTATCCAAACAATACTCACCACCACTAAAAACACCTCCAACGTCATACCCCTAAAAAAACATATCACTCACAAAAAATCAATTATTAGAATGCATTAGCAATGTTGTCTTTTGATTATTCTTTTTCAATAAGAAATTGTACATGAGATTGTATTCAACTTTCTAACACAAATTACTAAACTTTTTCCCCTTTACATAAACTCTGAACACTGTCCTCTTTCATACCTTTCCAAAATCGTCATCCTCACACTCACTCACTCAATTTGTTGTTGAATTACATCATGAAAATCGTTACTCTCACTCTCACTCAATTCCGCAACATACAAATTCGTTAGGGTTTAATCGAAGCTCACTGTAATTCGGTATATATATATATTTTAATTTTGTTTATTTTGCGATATTGGTGATATTGTAGTGTAATAGTGATGGAATTAGTTATTAGTTGTTGTAGATTTGATTTTAATTGTGAATTTAGATCTTAATTGACGAAATTAAGGTTGATGTGATTTTGATTTTACGACTGAAGTTTCTAGGGCAGTTTTGATTCATAAAGTCAGTTCAATTGGTTGATTTTAGGTTAATAGTGATGAGATTAGTTATTATTTATTGACATGAATGTGATATTAGTTAAATCACGATGTTTCGATCTGGTTTTAAGTTGACGTGAACGTGATATTAGTTAATTTTGAGTATCTAGTTATTATTGGTGATACATATAGATAGTGTTATAGCTTTGTAAAATTGAAAATTCTGATAATCTTATTGCTAGAGTTTATCCTCAACTTAATAAGATTTTTCAAAGGTCTATTTAGCAGTCCAAAGCTGCTTCTTCTGGCCTTCTTTTGCTGGTATATCTTCTGTTTCTTGATTATTATCAGTGTTGTGTATTGGATTGTGTTGTTATGGAAGGATTAATATCAGGGTGTTGGGTTAGCTCTTCATTTTCGTTCTATTTTGATACCTTATTGGCTTCTTTATAGTCTAATATCTATACTTAATAAGCTCACTTTTGGGCTTATTCAACTTTCGATTAAGTTTAACAGGAATAATGTTAAACCTTAGGGTGTGTTGTTTCAGCTTATTTTTCATATGCTCTATTTTTCTGGATTACAAACTGAATTTCACTGTGATATATAAGGTTATCATTTTGTAATAAACTTTATATCCCAAAGTATCAAATTAAGCCAGAAAATTAGGGTTATGGTTAATATAATTCAAAATCACAAAAGTACGCTCACAATGCCCACGTACAAGCTTGTGAAAAACCACCCATTATGTAAAGTCAGAAAAGCTTTCAAATAAGACACAAAAAGGTAAGCTTTGGAATATCTGACTTCTTGAAAAGGAAACAAACTGATGTATACGGCCTACCCAGAGTTATCCCATGACTGTTGCCGACCCTTTACCTATGCAAAAAACTTTATAATTTGAATATTATGTGACTTGAAAAGGAACAACTCGAGGAATCACATATCAAATCTTACCAATCACTTTCTGGTATAGTTATAACCCGTCTCTCTGCTTCTTATGTATTATATGAATTATCTTGATTTTTTCATCTTGGTTTCGTTTATTTTCCATTCATGAAAAAACAAATATGGTTTGAGTCACCAAAGTGTTATAATCTGTTTTGATTCAGGCTATACTTCAGTTTTTTATTGATTACAGAGAATTTGTTCTGCATGATGTGGATCCTAGTCTCTGGAATTTCTTCTGTTCATGCTTAAGCCGGTAAAATATACAATCTTTTGACACTTCTATGCACATCTGGTTTGTTAAGATCTATTGTATTCACCAAAAAAACTGTATTTATGTGATGATACTGATTCGTTAATCACTGTGACAATTTTTCAGTGATTCGTTTATAGTTATTAAAAGTTATCTTATATTTAAATCTGGAATCACCTTTAAAGCAATCTATTTTATACTTTGTCAATTGCAGCGAGTTTGCAGACACCGTTGTTGCAGACCACTATATGGTTAGCACCTTAGCTTCTATCCAGATGAGGTGTAACTCCATAGGTTGTATATTAATGTTTAGAGGGTGTTTGGGATTTCTTATTTTTTCTGCCTTCCTATTATACCAATTAAGAACTTATAAGCTCTTAGAATTAAGTGCTTTAGACTAGTGTTTGGGATTTCTTATTTTGTAAAAATTGTTAAAAAAATTGCAAAATTAACTAAATGTAATCCATGAGGGATGAGTGCAGATTTTGACATCTGAAGATAGCAATCAATCACATCTGTTCAACTATTTTTGAACTTCTGAAGATGAAAATGATGGCCTTTGTTGTATTGTATCATTGCTTGCTATTTTCGTAGAGAGATGAGACTTGTTAATACAATATATAGCGCAAAAAATAAAAAAAAATCGATATTTATATTTAATGATCTTCATGTTTTGATAATTAACTAATATATTGTATTTTACGTAAAAGTTTACGTAAATATGTCTATTTAGTCGAAAGTTTACTTGACGCCGGCAAATCACTTAAGGTATGAATATGGCATTATTAAACATAGTTAATGATCAAAGAAAAATATTATCATTTGAATAAATCTTTTCTAATCAAATGATTTAAGCTAACACATGATTAATTATAAGCTATGTTTATATTAATCATGTAAGACATAAATAGAGATTATCCATATGTGGAAACAATCTTTCCAAATCTTTCTAAATCTTTCCAAATCTAGAAAATCTTTCCTTATTGGTGATAAGAAATATTTTCTTTCATTGAAGAATCATTAAATTGTTTTAACTAGTTTTAATAAGTACAAAACAATATTTTGTATAGATTTGGGGTTAATCACAAAATGAAAAATGTTGTCCCAGCTCCATCCACGGATCCACCAATTACACAGGACGGATCCAGGCTATGGTGGATCTGTGAGTCACACGAATCATCTCCCTAGGACAAATTTAAATTTTAAAGGTTTGCCTATAAATAGCAACCTTAAGCTTTCATTTTAAATAACTCTTGACAAATATTTTCACACACATATTATATCTTTTGTATATTCTTTGATCATTATACTTGTTACATAATCTATTTCAAGTGATCAACTCATTCCACTCTTTAGTGAAGAACACTCAAGAAGACGTCAAGCTTCAAGTGTTATTACTTTAGTTGTGTCATCACGTTTGTGATAATCATTCATCTTGTATATCTTGTGTTGTGTGTTGTGTGTATGATAGGCTAGTCTTTAGGCCACAAAATACATAGTGTGGTAGATTGATTCTATCTCGAAGTAGAACTCGGTATTTAGCTTAGTACCGGAAAAAGTGTAAACGACGTCTACGGTTTTCTCTGCCTAAAGGGAGCTTGTTGACATAGTGAAGATAACTCTCAAGTTGGGTACTTGGGGAGTGGAGTAAGGCGAAGAGGAGCTTCGTAGCCGAACCACTACAAATCATTGTGTCATCGGTTTGATCTTTCTTATCTTTACTTGTTCATATTTCGTAGATTGTTTATTTACTTATTGCATCGCTATCATATACACTTGTGTATATATCTTGAGTTCACATAAGTCGACAATCTAAGTTTTAATTTTAAAATGGTAAAAACTATTCAACCCCCCTTCTAGTTTCCACATATATGAATCAAGCTTGTGTCAACTGGATATCGATTCGCTCTAGTAAATGAATTGACGACTTAATCAGAAAGATAGTAACTATCTGATTCACTCTTACCGTGTTGTCTACTTTGAGACGTTCCAGTATTAAGAACAAGCAAGCATGGTGAATCTAATACATTTGTGTTAGAGGATCTTACGCTTTGAGCTGGAAACCCTGTCAAGGAGATTCTTTGAACCTACCTGATCACAGTTACAACATTTATATTGTAAAACGGTCCTACGGAACCAGAGGTTAATGCAACCGAATCTCGACGAATAACAAAGCCATATTCGTCCATAATTGCTGTTTATCACTAACTTTAAAATGCAGGTATAAACGACGGTGTTGCAGCCTCATTCTAGCAGAGTTGAATTCACTACCACATGCTCATGCGCAAACTACAAAGACATACTATAAGCATCAAGATTCAAGAATCAAGAAAGCTCAAGAATTAAAGACAAAGACTTTCGTAAACTCTGATATATAAGATCTTCCTTTAAGATATCAAGTCTATCAAGGGAGAATGTTAGCAAGCTTTCAAGATGATGCAAAGTATGATAATGTTGGTCAATACATAAGATCGCAAGATGGCAAAGACGACAAAGACAAACAAGGAACAAATTTAAAGATCTCGAAACAAAAGACAAAGTCGAAAGACAATGACAAAAGCTCAAGATCAAAGATCACATAGCATGAAGGAACAAGACTACAACATAATAAAGACCAAAGATACAAGAACTCAACGACAAAGCAATCTTAAGAAGTTCAAAGAAGCAAGATTCAAGATCTCACCTCCGGAATTCGAAGACCACACATTAGGGGGGATTGTTAGCCTCAAAATATGTTTTTGAACATGGAAGCTCAGAATCTGCAGGAAGCCTCACTTCGGGGGAGATTGTTAGCCTCAAAATATTGAGTCAAACAAGGAAACTCGACTACGAATCATGGAAGCTCGGTCTTTACTTAATTATATGTTGTAATACGCTAGAAAGGGTAATCGGGCTCGTTTATGTAATCTAATTGGTCACGTGTTATTGGCTAAAGCCCATGTAATCCCGAGCCTGGCCCGTAGAAAGCCCATAGGCGTGTAAGCCTTATGGTCTAGGACTCTAGGTATATAAACCCTTTTCCACCAAGGAAAAGGGTGTTGGTTCTCATTTGTAACACAAACACTTGCAAGTAATCAACCATTCACTTTCTCTCTCTTGTTTCTCTCTCTAAAAAATTAGCTTAAAAATCATTAACAAGAATAAAATTTTGAAAACTAAAAGAGATCATTTAGAAAAAAAATTTAGAATTAAATGAGAAAATTAAGAAACTTGAGAGAAGTAAAGAAGTTGAGAGGCATGTAGTCATTGTGAGGAACTAAAATCGAAAAACGACCAAACTTAAATGAAAACTCAAGTTAAATTTTTTAAATTTGATAAAATGCGCTATTTCATCTTAGAGACAATGTTAAATAATCAAAAAGTCAATAGTTAAAATATGTCTGGATTTGAGAATAGTAAAGCGTCAACAGCGAAACTTAAAAAAAAAAACCAATGAGTTTCGTTGGATCGTCCGCTGGAAAAGGCGACAGAACGATCCACCTTTAAATAGGTGCACGAAATCCACCCTTACTGGATCTTGTGAGTCGCACCTTGGCAAAACAAAAGGGACTAAACTTGTTTTTAGTCAGCATATGTACTTCTAGATCAGTTTTTGTTATTACTAGTGAAGAAACTAATTCATATTGAATTGGATGAGTCAATAGATACCGTTTTCTTTAAAACCATCATTAAAAAGCGGTATAAGTAATGTCAAAACCGAGTCTGTTCGATAAACACATCCACTAGAAGAAACAAAACATCTTCTCAACCCTTGATACAACACACCTCAATCTAGAAGAAACTCTAGACAACCAATTCATCAAAACTCTTACCCTATGAATTGGAATAACCAACAAAACCAAGGCTTCGTACATATGGGAATTGTATCTATTTCAATTCCCAATCAATTGCAAATAAATGAAGGGATGTACAACAATAACATTTTCGGACCCATGAGATATTAGGGACCAAATGCTTGAATTTGTATTTGTTGAAATAGGTATGCTTGAGAACATGCTTGGAACTGGGTGAGTGGATCAAAGATAGTGATTGCTCCAAACATATGACCAGTAACAAGAGTTTATTCTTTACCTACAAAGCATATGACGGAGGTAATGTTGTTTTTGGAAGTAACTAAAGAAAGATCATAGGCATAGGTACGTTTCTAAAGGTCGCTTTTACAATATCTATGTAGAACACGTAGATAACTTAGCTTGTAACTTACTTAGTGTCGGTCAAATTTGTGACAATAAGTGTCAAGTCTTATTCACGGAAGAAGATAGTGAAATAATTAAAGACGGTAAAACCATAAGAAACGGGATTAGGAAAAACGGTTTATACGTAATGAAATTAGGAAATAAGCCTCAAGATAAATTATGTCTCGCCACGATAGTAGATAATTCTACCTTTATAGCATTAGATGACTGGGTCTGCAAATATGCGTTTAATTTATCAGTTGTCATCTAATGTAATTTAGTTAGAAACTTACCTAAGCTAAAATATGAAAACATTTTTGTGATGCTTGTAAAATTGGGAAGCAAGCTCATGCAAGTCATAAAGCTAAAAATATGGTTTCCACTAAAAGATGTTTAGAATTATTACATATGGACTTATTTGGTCCATCGGCAATTAAAAGCTATGGAGGTAATTTATACACCTTAGTAGTAGTAGATGATTATTCTAGGTATACATGGACCTATGATTTTATAAGACTAAATGAAGCTTTTCTGAAAAATTGAAAATACTTAAGCAGAAAAATTAAAACCATACTACGTAGTTCTGAATAGCGATTAGAACGGATTGCATGGTCGGGGGAATTTGATATTGGAGTATAATTTTCAGAGCTTTTGTGATGCACAAGGCATTTACTCATAACTTCATGGCTCACGTACTCCACAATCAAATGGTTGGTGGTAGTAGAAAGAAGAATTGGACCTTACACAACGATGTCTAAGGTACTATGCTTAATGAACAATCAATTCCACAAACTTTTGAAGGCAATGCAATTGATACGTCAACTTATATACTAAATAGAATATTAATTCGACCAATAATAGGAAAAACCCCTTATGAAATATTTAGAGGTAGGAAACCTTCTTTAGAATATTTCAAAGTATTTGGAAGCAAGTGTTTCATTTTTGAATACTAATGACCTATTCAAACCAAGTTTGACCCAAAGTCATACGAAGGTGTTTTTCTAGGGTATTCTTAAAATAGTAAAGCTTATGTAGTATTAAATAAACATACAATGAAAGTCAAAGAATCACTCAATGTGACATTCGATGAAAGTCCTCCTCCTACCAAATTATCACCATTGGTTGATGATGATGTTGGTGAAGAAGAATCCATTAGAAAGAATACCAAAATAGTAAACACTAATAATGACGATGATGAGTCGATAGAAGTTGGACGGAAATCATTACATTAAGAGTACAAGAATCATTCACTTGATATAAGTCATAGGAAATCTTAATCAAAGAACATTAAGATCTCAAGCCCAAAATCATAGTAATTTTTTTTTGTTTTATTGCTCTATAATAGAACCTAAAAATTTCAATGAAGCATTAAAAGATAAAAGTTGGGTTGTAGCTATGCAAGAAGAACTAAATCAATTTGTAGCTAATGATGTTTGGGAATTAGTCCCTTTACCTGTAAGTCAATCCGTCATAGGAACAAAATGGGTCTTTAGAAATAAATTAGATGAAAATGGTATAGTATCTAGAAATAAAGCTAGATTAGTAGCACAAGGATATAATCAACAAGAAGGTATAGATTATGATGAAACATATGCTCCGATAGCTAGATTAGAGTCGATTAGAATACTTCTTGCTATTGCTTGTGCAAATGATTTTAAATTATATCAAATGGATGTAAAAAGTGCTTTTCTAAATGGTTTTATAAACGAAGAGGTTTATGTTCCTCAACCTCTGGGGTTTATTGATTTTCAAAAACCAAACTATGTTTATAAACATAAAAAGGCTTTGTATGGTCTTAAGCAAGCTCCTACATCAATGCTGGGTTATGATAGGACCTAAAAGCAATTTTTTATAAAACTCGGAGATTATTCAATATGAATGACGTAAATAACTCACCTTTTTTTACTAAGTAATCCATAAATCTATCTTATCAATTAGTTCAATTATATGTAACGGAACATTATATTTGGTTCTACGAGTCAAAACTTGTTTTGTGATGAATTTTTGCAAAAAAATCATGCACGACGAGTTTGAGATGAGTATGATGGGGGGAAGTTGAACATCTTCTCTGGGGTCTTAAATCGAAAACCAATATGGAAGACGGAATATTTATAATCAATCCAAGTACATAAGGAGAGGTTAACAGAAGTTTAGGTTTGGAAGATTCCAAAACCAACCAAGACGCCGATGTCAACGGAGATCAAGCTAACTAAGGACGATAAAGTCGACTCCATGGATAGCTCTAAATATCGAGGTATGATTGGTAGTTTACTTTATTTAACCGCAAGTAGGCCCGATATTATGTTTAGTGTTTGCTTATGTGCTCGTTTCCAAGAAAATCCTAAGACTACCCATTTAGAAGCCGTTAAGCGTATATTTAGGTATATTAGAGGAACTACACACTTAGGACTATGGTATCCGAAAGGAACCGGAATAAAAACTATAGTTTATGCCGACTCCTACCACGCGGGCGATTACGTTGATCGTAAAAGCACTAGTGGCGTTTGTACATTCATGAGATGTTGTTTGACATCTTGGTTCGCTAAGAAACAAATGGCCCTTGCTATCTCCACGACTAAAGCAGAATACGTCTCCGTCGGGAAGGCATGTCAACAAGCACTATGGATGAAACAAGCTCTCATCGACTACGACATACGCCTTGACGACGTTTCGATTATGTGCGACAATAAAGGCGCTTCATTCATGAACTTCAATTTCCCTATCAAAACATATCTTGTCTTTTAAATATTTAGCTTCACCTTGGGTTTTAGAGGATTGACTAGCTCTTTCTGTCTCAAATAATATGTCTTTATGTCTTCAAATCTTGACAGCAACTAGTATCTTCATACACTCAATCTTACTGCAACAAAAACATAGTTTTTGGCAAACTACCAGCATGAACGGATTGTTGTGTCTTTCCATGAGCCGTTTTTGCTATGGACTAGTCCCAGTTTAGGTTTGTAAGACCATGGTACATTGAAAACCATATGAATTTTGACAAATCATCACTATAAACGGATTTGATAACTCCTTTACCAGCTAGCCGTTTGCTCTGGATAGCCATGCTTCAGTATAATTACTATGGTGCATTGGAATGACCATACAATTTATAGTTAAATTGTCCAACCATGAACGATTTTTGATAGGTCTTTACCACATCCGGTTGCTCTAGGACTAGTTAGTTCTTATGTGCCTGTTAGACATGGTGAACCAAAGACACAATATGTTGTTTGGTGGATAGCCAACACGTCAAACCCTTTTATGGCCTCTTCATGATCAGATGTGACTAGTCATCAACATTTATGAATCTTCAAATTCTACTAGACTATTGTTTTACAAATTTGTGATCGCTCCAAAGCCAGTAGTGATTTCTTCTTCCAGTTTCTAACTTCAAATCCACCAATTGTGAAAGCACATCTTGGTCCGAGGGAACTGATTTCTACAATGCATATGAATGACTAGTCCATTACTTGTCATGATAGTATGCTTACCCCTGAGGAACTAAGTAATTTTCCAGCAAATAAGCTTCTATTTAGCGGTTTAACCCAAACAGTCAGCATATCACCTTATTAAACATAACATCAGATCTCCCAAAGCATCTTATCAAAGCCATCAGGAAGTCTCATCTTGAAATTCTTCTATTACAAGCTCATATAGCAGCCTTCAAGTCTTCTCTGTCAAAATTGATTATGACTCGCATCAAGGTTGCGGAAGAATCCTCATATTTCCCATTACCCTTTTACTCTATTCATCTAGTCAACTTCCAAAGGTTTGGTGGATCAAAGTTGAGTTTAGTTGTGAGAATAGAAAGACTGCCATTCAACAATGGGAATATTGAAGATCAAGTATCTCAACATCTACCACTATATCTACATATATCCGAGCTAATAATTAAAGCAACATCTTTAAGTCATTCATCTATTCTTGTGAGTCTAGAGTATACTTTCTTCTTTTTGCCTTTAGCTTCCTTTCTTGTGCCTAACTTCCTTTTCTTGCTCCTTCTTTCCTCTTTAACTTCTCCAAATAAACATATCCCACTTTGGACAAAGAGTTCATGAAATCTTCAAGATGGGCCCTGTTACCATCCATGTGCCCCAGAACATCCACTATCATAGAATACCTCTATGCTCTATATGCTTTCAGTGGATGAACCTGCACAATCAAAAAGAATTAGTTTCTCTTTTGGGACCAGGCTTCATATTGGCATGGGTCCTGCCTTGTGGACCTCTAGAAACCTTTAAACATTTTGAATCAGGGTTGGACAACTATTGGTATTGGAGAGATGTATTATTTTCTCCAAACCACAACCTGCTAGGTCTTAAACAGCACTCCCATTTATCCCTTTAACAGCATATTTAATTTGACTGGTGCTGATTCCAAGAAAATGGTCTATTTACAGGTGATCTTTGTTTTGAAAAACATTTCTTTGGACTGTTTAGATTCACCTGAGATGGTTTAGGGCTTGTGTGGTTAGATACTGGTCTATTTACTCTACCAGATTAACATGCATACACCAGAATGAACATTTTGCTTGCCAGTAATAATTCTTAAGCACCAGACTTAAATTTGAAGTGCCAGAATTTAACAATGCACAACTACCAAATTAACATGTTGCTTGCCAGTATTAAATCTAGAAGCACCAGACTTAATTTGATTGCCAGAATTAACATGTACACTACCAGAATTAACATTTCCATGACCAGTATTAACATTTACCCTACCAGTTTTAATATTTTGCTAGCAGTACAAAAGGTTGGGTCTAATGTTTACTTAGTTGTACAGTGTCTGGGAGGAAACTGATTTGCTTTATTCACCCTGTTAGTGTTAGTCCAGGCTGGTGTAGCTTGCCTAACATCAGCATGAACCACCCTTTTGCTCTTAAGAGCCAAAGCCCTTTTCCCCCCCTTTTCTTGGCCAATCTTCTCTCATAATAGCCCACAGTCCGTTAATCAATCGAACTAGACTTATCACACACAAAACATGTTTTCTTTCAAAAGAATAGTCCCTGCACCAAGTCCCATTTCCCATTCTTTTGATTCCAATTATGTCTGAATATAGAAGGAATAGGTGAGGAAGTCACTGGTGTCCTAATTGCCTTACACAACTTTCGCTTATCTTGATTTTTGACACTAAGCTAGATGTCGAGTTCTAGTCTTAGCTAGAACCAATCTACCACAACTTCACAACTTCACTACATAACTTTGCTTCACGACTTGATCACGACTACACAACTTCTTCACACCTTAGTTTTCTTCACACTACTACTTTACTAATACACTACTATAATCACATCTAACTAACACTACTAATAAAGATCACCAAGATCCAACTATACTTACAAGAATCACCAAGATCTAACAACTACACAACTTTACCTGATTTACAAATGATTTACAAGTTATGATATGGATGCAATAAGATTGCAACAACACACAAAGGTGTAATACTTCTTCACTTGATGGTAGGAAGTATTCTTCTCTTGCACATGAGGAATTGAGCTTAGATCACTTAGAAACAAGGCTTTATAATTAAATGATCAAAGGATTTTAATGAGATGTGTGGGCTGTTTTTGATCAGAAAGAATGAGTATAAAAGGTGAGAAAATAGTGGGGAATAGTCCAGTATTTATAAAACATTTTGGAGGAGCGTCTACATATGGGCGGTCCCCTTCAAGATAAGGGGGCCGCCCGTGTATTTAAGGGGGCCGCCCTAGACTGGGCGCTCCCCAGTTTGTCCTTTTGTGTAGGGGAGATTTTCTAGAACTTTCTAGCCGTTTTAGGTCCAAAAATTTGAATTTTAAAATGTTTATTTTGAATAAAACATTTCTTTTAATTGTAGAAAATGTTTTGTAATGTTTATAAAAATGTTTACAACATTTTATAAAAGTGTGAGGTTGAATAAAAATTCCCTTTGATCATAAAATGCATTAAGCATTTATTTATTCATACCTTTAAGTGATATAATTTTCCAAATGAAAATTTACTACTAATTACTTGTTTACGTTTAATTTTACATTGAACGTTTTTATATTTTGTGATTATCAAAACGTAAAGATGTGAAAAATATTAATAATGTTTTTAGGCATTATTTCTATCAACAAGAGGCATGACCTATATGTTCATCTAAAGGTTTTAATTCTCTAGCTTCTTCTAATAATTACTAGAGTGTTGCTACGTGCTCTCTAGTGACTGTAAGATAATCTCGATGTATAGCCCTATTGTTCTTAAAGTACGCATTGATTGGTTCAGACTCAATCTTAAGCAAACTTGGGGCAAGAACTTTTGTGCATTTTTCAATTATCTTGTTGGTAGTCGAGTGTAAAGTGACTGATTTTGATAAATCATTTTTCTCAACAACTTTAAGGACAACCTTTGATTTAGGAAGCGAAGTTATTGAATAAAGTTTAGTTCCTAAAGTTGGGGGTTTAGAAATCTTGGTATTCAAACTTGTACCATTTTGATTCAATTGAGATTCTAAAAACTTTGCTTTTAACTGTGCTCTTAAGTTGTTGTTTTTAGAAATCTGATCATTTAGCTTTTATTCCAAAGAGTCAGTTTGAAGTTTGGTTTTTGTCTGTGTCTGCTTGATTGAATCATACAGCTTCTTATATTTTAACTTAATGTGCTCTCGTTCCTTAACTAAGGAAGAAACCTTAAAAGCTAGTGACACATTCTTATCCTCTATTTTCTAAATCCTATAATCAAAATTTGGTGATTTACATTGAGTCACTGGACTCTTTCTATGCATTTGAGCTAACCGATGTTTCAACTCACTGATTACAAGTGTTTTGTCTTGCAATTGCACTTGTAGATCATTTATCTTAAAAGATTGGTTATTGATTGCTTGAACCAAATGATTATTATTGTTTGTCTGAGAATCATTAATCATTTTTTCTTTGTGATTTTGAAAGGCAATGTCAAGAGAAATGCTATATTCCTCAAGGTTTGCAAAACATTTTTTCAGTTCACACAATGACTTGTTTGATTATTGAAGATCTAAAAGCACAATGTCAAGACTTTGACACTTTCAACAAGTATCAACTTCATTCAATGAACGCAAGTAAGTGCACATCATATCACAAGAGATATTTTCCTCTAAGAGTCGGTCATTGTTGATTAAAAGTTGTGTCTTTTCAATTTCAAAACATTTCTTCGCCACAGAACATTGCTCAACCCCGTCTTCCATTTGTTTAAAAATATCTTTCATTTCTTTAACCTCAGCAATAAATCTCTTTTCAAAAAATTTAAAAGTTTCTTTTAGGTTTTCAGAAAATGGTATGACATCTTTTTTAAAATCCCCTTTTATATCCGATTGCTCCCAGCTACTGATATGATGAGGAGATAAAGTAGTTCTCCTTTCTTTGTTGGTTGCTGGTACTGATCCAGCCAAAGATGCATCATCATGAAGAGAAAGTTCCTCATCATCATGAAGAGAAAAATCATCGTTTGCAGACATGATTATTTGATTTGGTGGAATATATGGTTTTGATTTATGTTCAAGCTTGTGTAAAGTCCCTTTGGTGGCTCTGATACCACTTGTAGGTCCTTATCAACAGGATCTCAATGAGCCTTAAACGACTTATAGTCCTTTGAATAAATCCAAAGATACTATGAGAGACAATAACCGTGAATACAAATATTGACGCGGAATATCAATATCTATACCAAGATGAACACAAGAACAAAATACTAAACTTGCTATTACTATTACTATTTGATTGTAAAATCAATCAACTCATATATTTACAATACTATTCTACGTTCCTTTTATAAGTTTAAGGAACCCTAAACGCGTTAAGAGATAATGCTTATCTCTTCCTAGATGAACGCTAAATGATAACTAATACTAATATTACAACCAGACTTAACTTTCTGACTAAACAGTATTAACTTTAATACTGTCACACTTAAGTTAGTGCTGGCAGACTTAACTCGCTCTACCAGACTTAACTTCTATACTAACAGTACTAACTATTACTCTATCAGTACTAACTTGAACTAACAGACTTAACTTTAATACTAACAGTATTAAGTTTGTTTACAATATTTTCCTAACATATAGTCTCCCTCCCTTAAAAGAAATCTCGTCCCGAGATTTAGTTGGATGCTGGAGTGATGTTTGAAAATAGATGTGGATGCTTGGCACGAATTTAATCTTCGCGTTTCCATGTAAATTCTGGTCCTCTTTTAGAGTTCCATCTTACTTTGATTATAGGAATACGACTATGTTTCAATTGCCTGACTTCTTGATCCATGATCTCCACTGGTTCTTCCACAAAGTTGAGTTTGTCATCGAGTCGAAGCTCTTTCATTGGAATGACAAGGGATTCGTCAGATAAGCATTTCTTTAGATTAGAAATGTGGAAAGTACTGTGGATATTACTGAGCTCTTCAGGAAGCTCAAGTTTATATGCCACTGGACTGACTCTTTTAAGAATCTTAAATAGTCTAATGTATCAGGGTTTAAGCTTTCCTCGTTTTCTGAATCGGATGACACCTTTACGAGTTGACACTTTTAACATGACACTTTTAACATGACACATTTTTGTCTTATATTGGCATAACTTATCTGTCGATCTCTTGCAGCTTGCAAGCGTGGTCAAATTTGCACTATATTTTCAGTGGTTTCATAGATTATTTCTGGTCTCGTAAGTTGAATATCTCTAACTTCGGC
>BQNB010009088.1:7333-79279 GCA_026074375.1 Tanacetum coccineum
TTAGTCGTTCTCAGATTGTTTGATAGTCTTGTGCATGTTTCGTGTGTTTAAATTTTCTTAAAATATTTAAAAAATCATCTTCTACTGCTGCAAGTACGATGCACATCTCTATGTGTGGGCCGCACTTCCCCTGTTCCCGTTTGTTATTTTGTAGGTTTATACCTGAAGTACACCGGTTTCACACCAAAATCGTCGTACTGTTTTACAAATCGAAAATTATAAACTCGCCGTACAGTTTTCTGGCAAACTGACCCAAAAAATCGCTTTTCTTCAGGAAGTACGCCGCACGTACAATTTGTGCGCCGGTTTTTCTGAAAACCCAAAAAGCACGCCGCACTTTTCACGAGTACGCCGCACTTTCTGCAGAAATTTTTACCAGCAAAATCAGATTTAAAACCAAAACCAAAACCCAAACAAAACCTCGCAAATTTCTAGTCTCAGGTATGTGATCATTTGAAATCCCATTTTATCTGATTACACGCCTTATACAATTGTGAATAATTAGCTTGTCATTCAAAATAAAAAACAAAAAGATTTTGATTCTTGCTTCACTATGATTGTGGCATATTCCAGTTAATGTAATAAACCATACTTTATGTTTATTAAATTTGTTTTATTATTTCTCTTGCATTTCATCTGTCAAAAATAAAATGTTCGAAAAAATTGCAGTAAGTACGCCGCACAATTAACTTTGTGCGCCGCACTTTCCACCTGCATAAAAAAATCAGTTTTGTAAACTAATAATAATCAGATACAATTTCTTTTTTGTTTTATCAACTGTGAGTATTTGTAATATGTTTTTATTTGTTTATGCATCTTAGTTTGCTTGTTTATGTGTGTTTGTTTGCATGATTATGTAAAAATGTTAAAAACCATAAAAGTTAAAAAAAAGTTTCAATTTTTAATAATGTTCTTGTCTGTGTATGACTGTTTATATATTATGTCCTATGTGTTTTATTTTTGCATTATTGCTTGCTTGCGTATTTATAAGTAAAATAAATTATTATTTTTAAAGTTAAAAATTTATAAAACGTAAAAAAAAATTCTTGTTTCTTTTTAATCTGTTAGTTTACGTTTGTTTGTGTTATGTGTAGTATTAACTAATAAAGTGAAAAATTTTGAAAAATAAAAACGAATAATGTGTTCTATAAAAACCGCCGCACATGTATTGTTGTGCGGCGCACTTTTTAAATTTTTACCGCGCTAGTATTTTGAAAAATAGTAAAAAAATTAGATTCAATGTACGCCGCACTTTCTTTTAAGTGCGACACACTTCTGGTCATGAATTTAAAAGATATATATAAAATAAATAAAAAATATAAATATAAATAGATATATAAATAAAAAGAAAAAAACAATTAAAAAATTTATACGGTATATAATTATTGTATGTTAGATTTTTGTCTAAAAATTTAAAACCAAAATATATGTTTTAAAATTTTCTTTGTAGTTATAAGTACGTACCTTAAATAATTTAGTTATTTATTATAAAAAATTAGGTTATAAGTACGCCGCACTTTCTTTTAAGTGCGACACACTTCTGGTCATGAATTTAAAAGATATATATAAAATAAATAAATAAATAAATAATATATAATTTTGTTAATTATTTGTTTTATACCTTATATAATTATTGTATGTTTGATTTATGCTTAAAAATTTTAAAAACCCAAAATATTTGTTTTAATCTTTATATGTGATATTTTTTATTTATTTTTAAGTTTTGGTACCTTAAACGATAATTATGTGCTTGATTAGTGTTGTCTAAAAAACTAAAAATCCAAAAAGATTTTATGTGTGCTTGTTTTAGTAAATTGTGTATAAATAAATAAAAATTAAAAAAATATATATATTAAAATAATGTTTTTGTGGATGTGTTCGCTAGAAACCCTCACGAGACTATAACCGGTCCACTCGGGGAACCGAGAGGTTTAAAGGCTTTTTGCATACGCTAAATGCAATCGTGTTGCCTATGAAAGTGCGCTTTAGTATTTTATATTTTTTTGTAGTTTTGTTTATTTTGGAGAATAAATAAAACAAGTGAAGCTTGGATTGGTGGTTGGCATTGTACACTTGGAGACTTATATATTTGGAGTATAATATTATATGGGTTGAATTCACATGCTTATGTTGGCGTTCTGTTTTGCGCCAAATCTTCCAGAATTCAACCGAGTACTTATGAACCACGGGAAGTCTCGTTTCTCTTATATTTATTTTTCTCGCTTGTCATACTTTTAAGTTATTTTCTAATTACGCATTATGCTCAACTTAAGTGTGGGGTGGGGGGGAAATAAATTGGAAAATCAAACTCATTATTAAAAGTATAAACTTTTGTTCGCCCTCGATAATCTAAAAATCTTATCTTGTTTTTTAAAATTTTTTTGCCACTTAGGTTAATATATTAGAATAAAACATAGTAGATAAAATAAAATTTTGACACCAGAGATGTGTCCTTATTGATAAAGCAAATCAGACTCGGGATCGATGACATTACTTGCGCATTTATACCAATCACCCAAAAATATGTAAGGTTTTAGATCTTAAGGAATTCAGGTATCCATCTTTGATACCTAAGATAATTTTTGCCTTTAGCTTTCTCGAGTTAAGGTTTGAATGCAATTGCAAGTGTCTCATCCGTCGTTACGGCTGTGTATTTGTAGTTTGTCGCCTTAGCTAGAGCATTGGTATCGGTTTAAAAATTGTATGAGTGTGCCGGTGATTTGTTGATTCTAGAACTTGTGTTTGAAATCATTACGAGACCGCAGTGAGATCACGTTCGTGTGATATATGTATTTTTATGTGATAAAGAGGAAACTTAGGATTTAACCCAAATTAGCCCATCCATTTAACATATTATTTATTCTTTTAGCTAATTACACTGATAAGCTAACCACCCAAATAAAAACCCGTTTGTTAGCACTCATCTTTAGTGCTAGATACCCCTAGTTTAACCCGCCAAGCCATTCTATTCATTTTTTTTGTTTACTAAAATAACTAAAAAATATATAAAAATATAACCTTTAGCTTAGTCTTACCCCTTGTCGAAAGTCCCGATGGTTGGTTGCTGGTTGCTTGGTATGATTGGTTGATTTTTGCTCATAGTTTGTTCGCACTTTGCTATAAGTGTTGTGCCATTTTGACGAAGACGAAGAGGGCCCACTTCATGTTTTGTATTTTTTGTGGTGTATGCTTATACTAAGTGTGGGGGAATTGTTAGTTGTGCGAAAGTAGAGTGAAAGAAAAAAATGAAGAGAAAAAAATGAAAAAAAGTGATAAAAAATCAAAAAGAAAAAGAAAAGAGAGAGAGAGAGAGAGAGAGAGTGAAATATGAATAATAGTTGAGATGTCTGATCATCTCTCGGTTTTATGAATTGTCGTAACTAGAAACATGGGTTTTTTGGACTTGTCGACATGTATATTATAAAATCATTTCCAGTATATATTTCACATGCCTTATTAACACCCTGTTTAACCCTTAGCCTAACGTTACAACCTGAATAAAAGTCATCCTTTGATATTTATACTTGGTGCTTACGCCTTGTCGGTGCGGTTTTGTTTCTTGTACAAGTCTATGGTCTGAAATGGATCATGTAGATTCTTATTTTTCATACATATAATATCTAGAGAGAGAAAGTTAGAGAGAGAGAGAGATGGATGGGAGAAAACACACTAAAGAGTGTGTGTAAAAATGCTTCAACCAACACCCTCTTCATGTGTGGAGAAGGCTTTTATACAAAAGATAAATCGGGCTTTCCATGGGCTTGCCATAGGCTTTCTATGCTTTGGCCCGGTTAGCTTACTAAATAATACATAAAATTGTCTAACTATTACAAAGGCTCGTGAGATCGATAATGATCGTCACTTCACTAAAAACTGAATTCCTAACAATCTCCCCCTAAGGGACGATCGTTGAGATCTCATAAATGATCAATACTTTTTGTATTTCTAACTATCCCCCCTCCCCTAAGGGGTGATCATGTAGATCTCTCCTTGTAACCTTGATCATTAATCGTTGAAGCTTCTTGTCTTGATTTTGAGTCTTTTTTTGTGTAATAGTTGATCTTTTGTCTTGCATCTTTATGTAGTGATCTTTGGCTTCTAGCTTGAGCTTGTTTCTTTAAGATTGTCATTGTATGTGATCTTGAGATCATCTTCTAAATTTAATCTCTAATCATCATCTTGTGACCTTTCGCCATGTAAACTTTGCCATCTTGTGAACTCGTGACTTTTAGACCGACATGCTCATACCTTTGTTGATTTGATAGCTTGAAAGCTTTAATGATGCATCTTTCTTGAAGTTCTTTAACTTTAACACTTCGTCACTTCAAGAAAGACGTTTGGTATCAAAGTGACGGAAACTTTTTTGAAATTCTTTGACTTTAATACTTCGTCACTTCAAGAAAGAATGTACTGTATCAGAGTAGCAGAAGTCTTGAAACATGTACTTGAGCTTTCATGATGTCTTTATATTTGTCGGTCGGGTATTAGCATATGGCCATGAATTTGTGAGACAGCTGGAACCAGATACCTTTACCTCCATCTTTAAGTATCCTGCATTAAAACAGTTAGCACTAAAGTGGGGGGACGAATATGGCTTTGTTATTTGCCCGTGTTTGGTTGGAGTAACCTTCAAATCCGTGAGGATCGACCTGTGATCAGGTAGATTCAATTTAAGAAGAATCTCCTTGACAGTATTTCTAGCTGAAGTATCGAATCTTTCTAACACATATGTATTAGATTCATCAAACTCAGCATGTTCTCATTACCGGAACGTCTCAAAGCAGACAGAACGATAAGAGTGAACCAGTGAGTTACTATCTCACCAATTGAAATAAAAGTTGATTTGAAAAATCAATCAACGTGTCACTTGCTAAAGTGGTTTTGTGACACATCGAGAGTGTTAATCATTTCAAAAGTTCATCATCAATCGAATAGTGTTCTAATGAGATTAATTGATGATCTCTTGGCTCTAGACTCAATTATGCATTTTGGTTTTAGTGATCGAAGGCTGGAGCGGACTGCCACCTTTTCAATATCAACTAACTCAGAGTGAGAAAGTTAATAGATAACGTGTTTAGTCTCCGTGAGAAATGAAATAGAAATCTTTTGAGAGATTCTGAGTGGATAAGGAGGGTTGCGCATTGCATCACTTGGTCCATTATGTCAGTCTTTAATATCAGCAATTATCTTTGTGATTCTGACAGCAGATGTATTGACCCAGTTTCTGCCTAAGTGTATGGAGGGCTTCTTTCTTTACACCCTTTATCCTTACATTTATTTTTCATTCTTTAACCCCTTCAGTGCTTACCGAGACTTCATGACTAGTACCTTGTTGGGTTTGTTCCAGTACTAGCTCCATCTTAGTCGGCACTATTCCCTTATTCTTACTTTTACTCCTTTTTTTATCATACCTAGGACTTCTACACTAACTAGTAGATTGTCCCTGGGTAGATCCCTCCGGTTCTGGATGGATCATGGGAACGAATACCTAACCTTACCAACCTTATAACTCTGATAAAATTAAATTCATGGTCGGTCTTTTGGTATTGTTCTCCTTGCCATAAAACCATTTGAAAACCTTAATCAAGGTACTTGTGATATAAATATCAAAGCTTTTTGTACCTTGATTGTTTTGGCTTTTCAGAAACGCTCCCCCTCAACATGTGCATTGATATTCAAAAGTGTTTATCACACGTAGGATGGAGTACACACATGAGTCCATAAATTCACATTTTTCTACGTTTTCATATTTTAATCACATTTTCTCCCTTTATTAAAAATTTCAAACCCTTTGATATTTTGGATATCAAATAATTCAAATATATTAGAAAACTAGGAGAAAAATGTACCGATTATGCACAAGCCGATTGGGGAACATATTAATGCTCCCCCTCAAACTACGAGGGTATGTGTGAGTGTCAGGTATAATAATTTTGAAAGATTTTGAGTTTAACGAAAAACTCATGAAAAATTTATACATTGACACTTAACACCTAAAGATACACTACATAATAATATATTCACAAGATTATGTATGGAGTAAATTGAAAAAAATGGTCCTTGTGGTTAGGCCAAATTGCAGATTTGGTCCGTCAAATTTCAAAATTGCAAAAACCGTCCGTATTTTGAAGGTTTGGTTCTACTTTTGGTCCTTGGTTGAAATAAAATGACTAAAATACCCTCGTCTCAAACACGTATTAGGGAGGGGTATTTTAGTTATTTTAGTTCGACCAAGGACCAAAAGTGGAACCAAACCCTCAAAATACGGATTGTTTTTGCAATTTCAAAATTCGACGGACCAAATCTGCAATTTGGCCAAACCACAATGACCATTTTTGCAATTTACTCTTATGTATGAGACAGGACCTGAAAGTGTTCAAACCAAAAATGACAAAGTCATTCTGTCTATGTCAGCAATCTGTAGTCTGTCTCAATTCTCTATTTTTTAGAAGTTGTCTTAGCTTCCCCCCGAACCAGCAATCCTTTCTTGAGTAGATTCATAGATTTCTTGCAAGCCGCATTAAGAAGACTTGATGTGTAAAGCTCAAATGTCCGAAGTACACAATTAATGCGAAACCGTAACATCAAAGTCAAATAATTCCCGGATGTCCACATATCTCCTTACACGATAGTGATGATATAAATTGCAACACCAAGGTTAGCTAAGTCCTGGATGTCATAATTATTCCCTCTAAATAGCCGAAATGATAATACCTAAGTCAACTAAGTCTCGGATGTAAACATTTCTTCCTACAGGATACTGACTATCTAAAGGTATCATCATACATATGTTTACCTTTTTTATCAAATATTTCTACCTTTTTAATAATAAGCTTAGTGGTTGACCGGTCGAGGAAACATTAATTAAATCAAAAACAATCTTCTCACGCTAGAATAAATCTTCTAACAACACTTTCCCTTTGGTATCTCAAATGATGCATACTAAAAATAACAAGATATCTCTTCCCCCATGTGGTTGAAATAGTGCACCCGAAAGTAACAAGTTAAAACACTGATTTTCTCTGCGGTTATGACATTTGTCTTCCCGGAATGACCTCAAATCAAAGAAGGCTATGGATTCTATCACGTGTACTTATTATCTTTCTTGTATATCTATTCCTTCCCCCTTTCTGGTTTCGATACCTCAGAATCAGTAAAGCCTTGTACGCACATATACTTAAGATCGTGTTCGAAGAATGACAAAGCTTAAATCTATTCTGTGAGACTCAACTTCAAGGCTTTTAAAACTATAAAAGTATTTCTAAACATTCCTAAGTCTTTTTACAAACTATGAGGTGTTGGCAATATTAGTCATATGTAGTTTAAAGCCTGAATTCACTAAGTCTTAAATTGCAAATAAGTCCCTAAAGTTTGAAACAAATGACATCTAAAGCCCTTGTAGTTAATATAAATTAACTCCCCTTTAAATTGTTATTCGTTATTATCAAAAACTTTATCCGTTTATTCCGTGACTTATTTGAAAGACCGTTTTAAAAGATTATTATATGACACTTTCTCCCCCTCAAATAATGACCCGTTTTCTATTTAAAGAGTTGTTGTCATTGTGTGAGTGGTCGAATTGTCTTTGAAAATCTTTTTGTGATTACTGAAAACACTGATTCATTGTAAAGATAACTTTTTACCAATAAAAATAAGATTTCTCTTATTTTGACAAATAAATGCACTGACACGTACACTTATTTGAACAATCCTGGGTTATGAGCAAAGTATGCATAACCCATGATGCATGGATATGAAGTAATCCATGCCCGGGAAAAATTAATTACCCGTTGTCAGGAACAGCTGTCTTTTTGACGACATGCTTTCCTTAGATTGAAAAGCGGGTTGCAGTTTGAAATAACTGCAAGCCATGAAGACATGTTTTGAAAAGTTTGAACTTCTGCTCGAACTGTATTTAAAGACCCGTGTCATTATTGAATGACATTTCTAGGTCCGTAAATATTATCGATTTTCAGAAGACATGTCTTGAAAAATATTTTTGTATTTTCTAATTTTTGATTTTTATGGTTTTTGTAGGTTTTATATTTTTGTATTTTCTTTTTGGTTTTAAATATGTACATAGGATACATGAAGAATTACCACCATTATTCTTCCTTTGAGATAGCAGATCTCAACCAGACCGTTTCCCACCGAATGGAATTGGATTGTCATTTGCGTCAAAGTAGCACCAAATAGCATGTTCTTGTAGTTGACTTCTTGTCAAAACCGGTCGAGAAGGATCGCCAATAACATTCTCCAATGGGTGTTTCTTTGTCAACTTAGTGAGAGTATCAAACGATTGGTTAAGATGATGCAAATTTGATGGAATGACCCCTTGTAAAGTTGTTTCTTCAGAACTAGGTTCTGGAATTGGAATACCAAAGTAAGGATCGTTATCCATGTGTGCAACCTCAATATCATAAAAATCATCTTCAACACCTTGTGGAATAACTGAGGATTGTTGTTTTGAAGTGGTTTGTGAGGTACTTGTCGACGGTGCATCTTGATCAACGGTTGTTGAGGAAGGTGAACTAGTTGAAGCAGCAGGAACTGGAATAGGAACTTCAAGAACTGGATGATCAACATTTGATGGAGGTTTGAAGTACTCATCAAACCTAGGTTGAAACAATGAATCCCAGTCAATCTTTGTTGGTGGGACAGCGGGTGTTGGAGATGGAATATTTTGTACGAGTCTTGAATTGGTTGTTCCAAGAGTCATTAGTTGAGGCCCGAGTCTTGAACTTTCTTTTCTTTGAGGAGCGGGGTCTGAAGTGTTGTCAGCAGACGCCATCTGTCGTTGAAGAGCGAGGCCTGAACTGATTGTGAACAGACATCATTGTTAATGTGCATCAGATTAGAATCCCTTAAACCCTTGGCTTATGAGATATCAGTCTTTTCGACAACCAAACTTTGAGTCTTTCCTTTATAGGATTAAAAGACGTACCTGCACTTAAGTTAAGAGTACCTGCACTGACATTAAGGGTTTGATCGCATTCATATGGGTTAGTGATATCATCATTTGAACCATTTGGAGGCTCACTATCAACTTTGCTCGTGCAAGAGTCGAATAACTTTCTTGTAGTAATCCACTTTAGACCAACAGCTGTGAAAATTTTACTTGTGGGTTTCCACCTAAGACAAGATCTAGGAGATGTTTTCTCATACACAGCGGAAGTCTTTTTGGGAGAAAACCTATGTCCTGAAAAGATCTGCCTACCAGGTTTTTGAGTATGACTCTTCTGTTCTACGGGGTTGTTACTATTTTTAGTCTTATGGGGTTTAACCTTACATGAATTCACTTCATTCAGGAGTTTTGTTATACAAGCATCATGATTTGCATTAAAGACACATTTATGACATGTAGAACAAAAGAAATGTTTGGAATCTGAAAAAGAACTAGAATTCCTAGAGTGATCTGCTTTGGGCACAACCGTAATTGTTACGTAACTACTCTTAGATGTAGGCAAACTCCTAGATGTTTGATTCATTCTCTTAGGGTTTGGAGTACTATCATTAGCAGTGTTTTGTAATCTAATAGAAGGCATCACACTAGGTTTTGAATTCCTATTTCTTTCTTGTGTCTTTTTCCTAGCTTCCTCTAGATAGTGATAATGAGCCATATCATTAGAACCATAAGATTCTTCTTGACTATTCCTAGATGAGCCAGGTGCAATCACGTGATGAGGTTTTACAAGCACATATTCTCGAACTTTAGGCAAATAATGAGGAGTGACAGGTTTTGACAAAACATTTATCTCATCAACTTGGGAGGCAAACCGTGGTTTTGAAATTCTAGGTCGTTCAGACTTAAACGCATTCGGTTGTCTAACAACTGAATGGTTTCTAGATGGTTGTAAAGGTGGTTTCCCCAAGATTGATGCTTTGGCAAACTTAGTATCCATGCTATTTCCTTTTAACTTCCTTAATTCATTTTTTAATGCTGCATTTGCAAAAACCTTTTCCTGAATCTGAGCTTTTAAATCAGCATTTTCGACGGACTTTTGATTAATTTGATAAATTAAAGAGTCACTATTGTCTTTATTCGGAATGTGTGTCTTTTTAATTGAATCATAAAGTTCTTTGTAAGTCTGTTTCAAATGCTCATTTTCTTTATGTAGTTGCTCATTTGCTGCAAGTAATTTAGCCACATTGTGTTCTAATTCGATGTTAATAGTTTCAATTACATCTATATCATTTTTAACTTTGGCTTCATTACTTGCTTCCTTCACACTTTTAATTTGATTCTTCAAGTTGCAAATTAGTGTGGTTTTGGCCTGTAGCTGAGCTTTCAAATCATTTATCTCAAAAAATTCATGAAACTCAGGAGCATCCTGGTTCTTACATGGTTTGTTACTTTGAAAACTTTCTTCCTTTTGTTGTATTGAAATTTCAAGTGAAATACAATGTTTTTCAAGTAATAAAAACCTGCGTGAAAGTTCATTATACGTTTCTTTTTCAATCATTTCTTTTGATTTGACAAGCTCAGCGTTAAGCAAAGGACTTTTTACTTTATATTGTTCAGCATCCTGGTCAATCTCTCCTCCCCTATGACACATATTTGTTGAATCAGGAGTGGTATTGCTATTAACCTTTTCCAACAGATATGTGTCATAACTTTGTTCAGATTGATCAGTATGCAGTTGTTCATCAGCAAGGACATTATGTTGAGCAGTCAAATGTACCTCAGCAGATGGCACTTGGTCATTTACTGGTCTAATATCTGCATCCGCAACATGTGTGATATAAGTCCCTGAATTGCTGCTTGTAATATGCTCATCTGACTTTGTCCCACTACATTCTGTAACAACTAAACTAGCATCTAATGCTTTACTCAAAACAACCTTACTCTCTCATGACTGCATCTGTCTTTCATTCATCCTTCTATCATACTGTCTTTTATGACGTGTTCTTTCAGCAATAGACTTCTTAACATTACCCATGTGTAGGAGTAGTGTTTCTCTAAACTGTTTAACTTTGATTCCAGTGTATTCAACAAAATTCTTTTCTGTCATTTCACTGTTATAATCCAAGAAGTACTGCCAATCGATGAACTTCTGAAACTGATTGTTAAGCACCCAAAAGGCAGCCATAGATTTATCTTCTTGGAATTCATCTTTGTCAAGCTGATTTTGTAATTGATCTACGTAAAGGAACATCGTACTTGTAAAAGTCTCATTATCTTGAGCAAAGAGTGTCATGAATGCATGTTCGGATACTCTCCTGGATTTTGATTCATCGTATGAAAGAACCTGTAGAAATGAATGAAGTAGCCGAAAAGATGTCAAGCAACTTTCCTTTGCATTGTCTTGCATTTGTTGCAACTAATGCAACTCTCTCTCTTGTGAATTCGAATTCAAAGATTCCATTGAAGTTCGATGTGTGAAATGAAATTAAGGATCTTAAGTATATTAAGTGATTGATGTTGTGGTTTTGCGAAAAAAATTATACTTCACGGGATTTTACAAATCTATGATTTAAACCGAAAAAAAAGAATAATCTTTTACGGGATTTTACAAAATCAAGAAGAAACCGTGAAATGATAATTGTTTGTTGATTGTTTTTGAGTTTTAAATGATTACCAGTTGATTAAAACACAAACAAGGACAAACGGTGCAATTGAAATCCAAGTTAAATGATTAACGGTGCAATAACGGTTCACTTTGGAGGGCTAATGGCTGTTAATAATTTAAACTGAAGGAAAAATAAAAACGTTTGAAAAATGAAAGTCAATGTAAAAATTATTGAAAAACTAGAGGTTAAGATTTAACTTGAGACAAAATGTAACGCCCCGACCCAAAAGGGTGGAAGTATTACAAATATGGTGTGACATCAAAAGCATACATAATCATAACACAAGCATAAACAGCGGAAGTCTTAATAAATAACCAAAGGAAATAAGTCAACATGACTTAAGGTACATAAGTTCTCAAAGGATAACCATATCCAAACGAAATAACAAATGTCTTGAAAAGAAACAATTCATATATCAAAACTAAGATCTCTAGGGTAAGTCCACACTCAGCACTCATAATTGAAAAGCAAAAACACCAGCTCCTAGTTAGATACCTGCCGCAGGAAAGAAAGTGACGGTTTGAGCTTTTTACAAAGCCCTGTGAAACAGAAATTATATAATCGAATACAAAAAGATAACGAATGTCAAAGGTTACGATACAAGGTTCAAAGGATATCACAATCATGATCAAAGGATACAATAGATAAGGTAAGACAAATATGAAGATTCAAATCATAGTGTTAAAGGTAGATGAATCAGAGAATCAAATTTAGTCAATCACCAAGCCCATACAAATACATATTCTAGTAACCATGGGAGTCGCGTGCTCAAATGTGAAAGACGTGGAATGCACCCAAATTCAGTCAACAATATATCCAAATATCATAAGGTCATAATCCATCGAATACAAAACAATCTAGGATGCATCCATTCGCCCCTTAAACAAATAATTATCTTCATAATGAGCTTATAATATCAAATGGGGGACGGCGTGAGAAATCACTAATCACACATGAGTCATTGAAAAGGTGCATCAATGACTACGGCCATGTTTCCTTCATGGCTAGGAAACAAATAGTGGCTTGGTTCTTAAACTGAAGGGTTTAAAGCAAAGTCATATCAAAGTTCATTTCAAAGGGATCATAGCAAAGGTTCAAATATCAAAGGTTCAAATATCAAAGGTTCAAATATCAAAGGTAGCATAGCAGGGTTCAAATGGAACATAATGACAGATCATATAAGAGAACCAAAATAAAAGGCTCAGAGCAAATGAAGCAAATCACATAAGAAATCAAAGATAGAGAGGAATATGTCATGAGAAACCTTAACGATAAGGTCAGAATATCTGTACCTTATTCCGAAGCAAAGCAAAATCAAGGAAAACACCACAGGAATATCAAAATCACTCCCTCTTGACCGAACCTTGGATGATCCTTAGTGATTTTATGAATTTATGAACCCGGTTGCTTATTCGAACCCAAAACCAATACCAAAATCGAACAAAGCCTTATAAAAATCGTCCCTCTTTTTTCCTAAACTCATTGACCTTCAACACTAGTAAAATCCGCCAAGCCCTGGAAAAATTCGAATGTGCCGCCTCTTGATTTTATTAGGGTTCGGTGATATTTGTTTTTAGGAATTAATAAAATGAAAGTGAATAAAAGATATACATAAAAGTTTGGCCGAGTCCCATGGGCTTTCAAATGACTAAAAATCTGATTTTATCTTTTCCTAATTTATTTTCTATTTATCCATATTTTATTTTATTAATTTTGTATTATATAAATACATAAATATAATTATTTTCGGCATAATCATAGAAAAATAATTATTGATTATTTTTCTTGTATAACCTAAAGTATTTTATTCTTACATAAATTTTCATAATTGCCATAAGTTGTATTTTCATAATTTCTAACTTTAAACGATTTTTTTTAAGCTTTTATGGAATTTTCTTGCTTTAGGGGTCATTTTGGTAATTTTACACTTCTGATATTTTTAGGTCTTGCAACTTCTACCCTCTAAAAAAAAAAATTCGTCCTCGAAAATATAAATGAAACGGAATGATACGAAATGGAACGAAACGAACATATACCGAACTAGACAATAGAAATGAGGATAAACTAGCTCGCATAGACTTTCCGGTTCTCCCAGGGTAGGCCTCACGTCTTGTGATTCTTCCAAAAGGAATCTTCACAAAAGGAATAACTTTGGTTCTCATGTCTCTCTCTTGTCGATCCAGAATGGATTCAGGTTCCTCGGACAATGACATATCAGGCTGAAATCTGATCAATGGATATGATGCGACATCAATGGATGATTAATGGTATCCCTACAAAAGAGATACTATGAAAGGAATCGTGAATGTGTGCGATAACAAAAAAAAAAATGCGGGAGGAAGTGCCAGACGATACGAACTCTCCAATCAGTTCCAAAATCTCTAACGGACAATGAATCGAGGACTGAGCTTGCCCTTGATAAAAACTGTTTAATCCTCTGAATGGCGAAACTTTCAGAATTACTCGATCTCCACTTGAATTCTTTAAAGTCACGTCGATGCTTATCTGCATTGTACTCTTCTGGTCGCGGGGGGGGGGGATAAAATCTAGCGTCTTTTAATTCTCCTTTGCAACCAACCACTTTTTTCTTTAGTACCTCGATAAGCTCCGGACCTTCATCAATTACGCTCACCTACTTATCCCAGCATAAGGTGCTCGACATTTTTTACCATACAAAAGTCATAAGGTGCTGCCTTGATGCTCAGCATGCCAACTTTTATTGTAGGCTCAAACTCCACCATAGGCATAAATTTTTCTATCCCAGATACCTGGTACATTCTAAAGCAAAGCCCTATATATCTTTCAAAGTCTGAATGGTTCCTCTTGACTGACCATCGGTTTGAGGATGAAATAAACAAAAAAAAAAACGTTGTACTGAACTTAAGACGAGTTCCCCAAGCTTATCTGTTGAATCCTTTCCAAAAACGAGACGTAAAATTTGGTCTCTGTCGGACACATTAGAAGTCGGTGTACCATGCAGAATAAAGATTTCCTGTCGAAATCTCCGCCAATTACGTAATACATTGTTCTTACGATTGGTAAGAATGAGCAGTTCTGGTTAGCGATCAACAAACTCCCAAATCGCTTCATGTCTTTTCTGAGTTAGTAGGCAACCCAGTAACGAAATCCATGGAAATCATATCCCATTTACACATAGGAATCTCATCGGCTGTAACAAAACCACTAGCTCTTGATGTTCAATTATTTACCTGCTGACATGGCATTACATTTGGGTGATTTCAAACGTAGACACATCTTTGCTTCATGCCTTTCCACCAAATGTACGTTTCAAATCTCTGTACATTTTGGTAGATCCTGGATGAATGTAAATGGAGAACTATGAGCTTCCGTCATAACTCTCACGAAAGTGCCTGTTCATTAAGGAACACTTGCCTATATTCAAAACAACACAAACCGTTCATCATTCTACCTGAACTCAGTATGTTTACCGTCTTCAACATTCTGCACAAGTAGGCCAAACTACTCACCGTGTCTCATTTGAGCTTCTTTGATCTGTAGCATGAGGTTAGACTCTATATCATACTCGCCCAATAGCCATCGAACATTCGTACACTGATCAACATCCAATCGCTCTAAATCTCGAAAGGATTATGGATTCAATACAAGCTATCATCTTTGTATTTTCGATAATTGCGTCGCAGCAACCACATGTAGCCTTGCCGGATGGTAATGGATGTTAGTGTCAAATAATCTTTCATAAAGTTCCAACAATCTTCTCTGTCTATGTTAAGTTCTTGTTGTAGTAAGAATATATTTGAGACTCTTATGAATTGTAAATAATATCACAAGCTTACACCAATACAGATAGCAGTCTCCAGTTCTTCATGCAAAAATCCACGGTAGCTAACTCAAGATCATGGGTTGGATATTTTCTTGCATAAGGCTTCAGTTGCCTTCGTTGCGTAGGCGATCACCTTCCATGGTTGCTTCAAAACACACCCAAACCCTTTCTTCGATGCATCACTGTATATCTGATAACCACCGAAACCTGATGGAAGAGTCAATATCGAGCAGAACCAATCTCCGTTCAATTCCTCAAAACTCTCCTGACGCTAGCTTCCACACAAAACTTATTACCCTTTCTCTTCAGTTGGGTAAGAGGTAAAGATAATCGGAGAAAACCCTCAACAAAACGTCCGGTATAGAAGCAAGCCCCAGATACTTCTCACTCTGTCTCAGTTGTAGTCTCGGCAGTTTGGTGATCGCTTCATACCTTTGTTGGATCCATAATGATTGAAATCTCGCAGATACATTCATGACAAGATAGCGACTTGATGTATACTGAACTCGCACTTCAAAAAATTCGCATACAATTCTTCTGTCTATGTTTCTCCAAACCAATCCGTAGATGTTGTTCATGCTCTTCTTCAGACTTGGAGTTATACGAGGTTGTCGTCGTTGAAAACAATAAAGAACTTATCAAGGTAACTCGTGGAAAATACGGTTAATCAGTTCAATAAACACGGCAGGAGATTAGTCTGATCCGAATAGGCAAACTTAGAAAATCGTAGTGGCTATAACGAGTACGAAAAGCAGTCTTAGAAATATCCATGCTCTCTCACACGAAGCTGGTCGATAACCAGATAGCAGTTCATTCTTAGAAAAATATTTAGACCTTGCAGTTGGTCAAAACAATTCGTCGATTCGCGGAAGAGGAAGAGCGGTTACGATTAGTATACGGTTGAGTTCGCGAGATCCTATAAACAAGCGCATGCTCCCATCTTTCTTCTTAACAAATTAAGTCACGGTGCACCCCTTGGCGAAAAAACTGGGTCTAATAAAGCATTCTCAACATCTCCTGTAAACATGCTCTTTTAACTCTTTCAATTCAAAGGTGCCATACGATACGGAGCCTTTGAGATAGGTTTAGCACCGGGAATTAACTCAAGCCAAGTCACATTCTCTAGCCGGAGGAAGTCCTGGATGTTCATCGGGAAAAACATCAGCGAATTCAAGGAAAACAGAAAGATTTTTCAATATTAGGTCCCTCCAAAGATGTGTCCATAACAGTATGCAGAAACCTTGGCACCCATGAGAATCAAGTAGTGAATTCATAGCAGAGATGTGCTTAACGGACTTATGCGGTGAGGAACAATGATAAACAAATTCAAGTTGGCGACTATTAACAAGTTCACAGTCCCTAGCATAGCAGTCAATGGTAGCTCGATGAGAGAAGCCACCAATCCATGCCAGAATCCATCAATGGTCAGCATATGGTTAGGAAGTAGATTCACATGACGACTACGATCATCAAATCGAGAGGGCAGTTAAATATTCATGGTCAATGACATATGGTTCTTCATTGGGGTTGAATTTGTTTATACGTATATTAATGGTGTTGGAGTCATATGTCACATTACTTAGCAAATGCGGTAGATATTATAGAAGGTTGTCTGCTCCAGTATCAAATATAAAACAAAGACTGTTCGATCATCACATGTAGAGAGTACCGGTTAATAGTCCTGTAGTCTTGGCCGCCTAATCACGTCGTAGCATAAACCCAGTCCTATTGGAGGAGGTAGCCTAGCAAAATATGTTGGCATATTTTGCTTTGCTTCTCGCTTGGGGACAATTCCTTCACCTATATTGAGTAGTCCCGCAAGTAAAGCATCACCCAGTAGCTTATAAAACAATTTAACTGGTTGAGGCTTCACAGGTAGTACAAAGAGGTAGAGGAGGCAAAGTCTCAGTAGACCTCTTCTGACTTGCAGAACCTGAAGCATGACCCTGGTTAAAATCCCGAGTTGACTGACCCATGTTCTAGCGCTGGTTGTAGCTACCCTGACCCTAGCGGTCATTCCCATTCCTACCATTAAACCTCTGATCCTGACCCCGAAAATCCTGTCGTCTCGAATCATAACCCCGATCCTGACGACCCCTATACTCATGCTGACCCTGGTCATAACGACCCTTGTTCTCCTGTTGGCCCTGTCCCCTGTTCTGAATCCGATTACCATCTCTATCCCGCTTATTCGAATTCCCACTCTCATGCAATAACTCAATGTTACGGGCGGCAGCCGCAACCTGCGCAACATTCGTATAATCCGTATTAACGATCCGGTCCAAAACCCACTTCTTCAGCCCCCACTTGAAATGTCTAGCTTGCCTCTAGGCATCTCCAGCAGTAGCTCCAACAAAACTAGCCAATCTAGTGAACACTCTCCATGGTATCCAGAATTCTCTCGATCCAGCTGACATATCGGACCCATTCTCACGCTCTTATACGTTGTTGTTCAGTTGAGGAAAAACCGGTTGTAAAAGATCTCACGAAAAAGCAACCCATGTACATCACTCTCTAGTTTAACGCAGACAAGAAAGAGTCTTGAATTTTCGGGACAACCCAAAATTGAAAAACGTTATCATATGAGTGGGGTTCATTGACGGTGGGGTGAGGGGGGGGGAAGAAATTGTGGTGTCCAGTCTTTCTTGCCTCGGCAGGGAGTGGCCAGTAGACGAAACGCAAGCGGCTTTAACTTAATAAACCTTTCGATCCACTTGAATCATTGGGGTACAGCTCCACCAACACCACCACTACCACCTGAAGATTCTGAACATTCCTGATGTCATTGGTGTTCTTTGAGTCCTCAAGCAGCCGTTAGTTGGGAGAGCATTGGCACTGCTCCCAAGCCAGCCACTCATGGCCTCGAAGTTAGGATCATCATCATCCGAATTTCTACGTGTAGTCACCATCTGAACGATCGAGAAAATGATTAGCAAACGAAAACAAGATAGGTTACGGAAGAGAGTTACGCAGAAGGAACTTAATGTCTACCCAATCCTCACAGGTCATAGCTAAGCTATGAGGTCAATAAGACCTCGTTACTTGATTAATCCTGGCTTGCATACCATTAATTGTAACTCCTTGGCCCAAAAGGGTAGAATGTATTACAAATATGGTTTGACATCATATGCATACTTAAATATAACACAAGAATAAACAGAGGGAAGTCTTAATAAATAAACAAAGGAAATAATGTCACCATGACTTAAGGTACATAAGTTCTCATAGGATCAACCATATCAACGAAATAAAAATGTCTTGAAAAGAAACAATTCATATATCCAAAACTATGATCTCTTGGGTAAGTCTCAACACTCAGCACTCATAATTGAAGCAAAACCCCAGCTCCTAGCTTAGATTACATGCGCAAGAAAAGATAGTGCGGCTGAGCTTACAAAGCCAGTGAACAATATTATATAATCGAATACAACAAGATAACGAGTCAAAGTATACGGATACATGTTACAAAGGATATAACAATACATGATAAATGGATACCAATGATAAGGTAAGACAAATCAGTAGATCAAATAATAGTGTAAGTAAGATGAATCAGAGAATCATATTTAGTTTCAATCACAGCCCAAGCAAATCATATCATTGTAACCATGGAGTCGCGAGCTCCAAATGTGAAAGACGTGGAATGCACCCAAAAACATCAGTAAAAAATATCCAAATGTCATAAGGTCATATTCCATCGAATACAAACAATCTAGGATGCATCCATAAGCCCCTATAAACAAATAATTATCTTCATATGCGCATATAATATCAATTGGGGGACGGCGTGAGAATCATCCTCACACATGAGTCATGCCAAGGTGCATCAATGACACGCCTTGTTTCCTTCATGGCTAGGAAACAATTAGTGCTTGGTTATTATACTGATGGGTTTAAAGCTAAGTCATATCAAAGGTCATTTCAAAGGATCATTAGCAAAGGTTCAAATATCAAAGGTTCAAATATCAAAGGTAATTCTCCAATAATTATTCGAATCACTTCTAAATTTTTCCAAAAATTTATCTGAGTTATATGTGATATGAACAACCTTAGAAAAATATAAAATAAATTTTACAAATATTGTATATGCCGATTTCATATTTGATCCAAAATTAGGGTTTCGAATATGTTTCAATTTATAAAATCAAAATAACATGCATGCTAATTTTTCTTATGCATAGATCGAATTTATATGATGAAAAGTGAGTTGTAAAAATACCTTGGATGATCCTTAGTGATTTTATGAATTTATGAACCCGGTTGCTTATTCGAACCCAAAACCAATACCAAAATCGAACAAAGCCTTATAAAATCTTCCCACTATTTTTCCCACACTCCTTGACCTTCAAATCACCTTAGAAAAATAGCCCAAGCCCTGGAAAAATTCGAATGTGCCGCCTCTTGATTTTATTAGGGTTCGGTGATATTTGTTTTTAGGAATTAATAAAATGAAAGTGAATAAAAGATATACATAAAAGTTTGGCCGAGTCCCATGGGCTTTCAAATGACTAAAAATCTGATTTTATCTTTTCCTAATTTATTTTCTATTTATCCATATTTTATTTTATTAATTTTGTATTATATAAATACATAAATATAATTATTTTCGGCATAATCATAGAAAAATAATTATTGATTATTTTTCTTGTATAACCTAAAGTATTTTATTCTTACATAAATTTTCATAATTGCCATAAGTTGTATTTTCATAATTTCTAACCTTTAAACGAATTTTATTTAAGCTTTTATGGAATTTTCTTGCATTAGGGGTATTTTGGTAATTTTACACTTGCTGATATTTTTAGGTCTTACACAAAACTTAGGACTAAAGTTGAAATAATTGAAAAGTTACTAAAAATGAAAGTGATAGAAAATTTAAAGGTTGAAATTGAAAATAAAAATGTTTATAAAGTAGAAGGTTGGAATTAAAAATTTTGTAAAGTTTAAGGACTAATAGTAAAGACTTATTAATCTAAAGGTTAAAAGTGAATATGTTTAAAACCTAAGGACTAGTATTAACTAAGTTTAATTACCTAAAGGTTAAAATTGTAAAATCTTAAAAATTAAGGTTAATAATGAAAATTTTATATTTTAAACAATTATAAAATATTAGAAACACATGCACAATCTGTTTCATCTTCTTCGTTTTAAAATATGGAAAATGCAACGAGCGTATTTCCTTGCTCGCGGACTCGTACGGTTATCGTCGTAAAAAATAAACACACCACGATGATCGTAGAAGGACCGCGATCGAAATGGTATTAACCAGAAAAACCCGAAACCACTCGAAACTCAATCATTTAAGCTTAAGTTCGTTATATGGCTTGTTCTTTTATATGATTTAAGTTGAATGAATATTGGAGAGTTACGTTTTATATGAGTTAACAACTCGCTAGAAGTCACGAGATCAACTCGCTAACAAGTTTCAAAGTGGATAGAGTTTTGATACCAAGTCGCTAAATTATATAAGTCTTCGAAAAACCTGTTCAAATTACTACCATAACTCGCTGCTCATCAAATCGCTACTGATTTATTAAAACTCAAATTGCTATTTGAACAATTTCGTGTGGCCCTTGTACCTGTTGTCTTTATGCCAAACAAACAAACACATTGTCGTACTATAAGCATGAAATATGGATCTGTGTTTTTTTTCTTGTCTCGTCCTTATGTTCAAACCATGGACCTCAATAATAAGAAATCCAGAAAAATAAGCTCGAAAATAAGCAGTTAAGCCAATCGAATAAGACATAAAAAAACTTCAAGAATAAGCTAAAACGTTTTGTGAGGAAAAAGGTGTGAAGCTTTTCTTGAAATGAGCAAATCCAGCTAACGTCATGACTAAATAAGCTCCAACAAAGCTACACGTATAAGCTAATTTAAAGCTCAAATAAGCCACGAAAAAGAACTACTGATAAGCTATGCCCTTTTTGATATAAAAGTCGTAAGCTTTTTGTCATGAAAACTAGTAGAAAACCATTGAGCCAAGAAGATAAGCCATGGCAAAAAGGTATGAAATAAGCTTGAATACGCTGAGTGATGAACCAAAAAGCCATGATAGATAAGCTATATTAAGCAACAAACTAATAGCATGAAACGTTAAAGGCGTTTTGGAAGATGGCAAGCGCAAAACAAAAAAATGTTGTTAATCTACAACTGTTTGACCACGACTATATGGATACACCAAATCGGCCTAATTCAAAAATTAGTCAACACAGCCTACAAAAAAAATTAGTTTTTGAAAAACGTTTCTATCATAAATCAGTAACCAAAATCAAGCTTTTAAACTAATAACATTAAGCCGTATGTAAAATAAGCCGTATAAAAAATATGATTGAATAAGTCGAATCAATAAGCTCGAAATATGACCGCAAAACAAACAAACCACAATAATCACTCAACCCACCCCATGGCTCTAATACCAATTGTAGATTCTTATTTTTCACACATATAATATCTAGAGAGATAAAGTTAGAGAGAGAGAGATGGATGGGAGAAAACACACTAAAGAGTGTGTGTACAAATGCTTCAACCAACACCCTCTTCATGTGTGGAGAAGGCTTTTATACAAAAGATAAACTGGGCTTTCCATGGGCTTTCTATGCTTTGGCCCGGTTAGCTTATTAAATAATATATAAAATTGTCTAACTATTACAAAGGCTCGTGAGATCGATAATGATCGTCACTTCACTAAAAACTGAATTCCTAACAGATCATGTCTGAGCAAATGAGCGTGATCTCCCTTTTACCCTTTATTACATCATATACGAGTGTTTGAGTGAATTATAATTTTCCTTATTCGTGAGGTGCTTAGTCATGTTATTACAGCTTGAAGATTAGTAGGTATTGTCAAACATATCTGTTTTTACATATTAAAAATCTAAAAATATTTTTCAAAATTCCAAATTTTATTTCGTAAAGCTTATTTCTTTCCTTATTTTGCTTGAGGACAAGAAAACCCTTAAGTGTGGGGGGCGTTTGCGCCTTTTGCGCTTATTTATTAAAAAACTAAAAATATTTTCGATATTTTCACACTCAATTAAAAAAATTAAAAATAAATTAAAATAAAAATTAAAATAAAAACTATTAAAATTTAAAAATATATATAAATATATAAAAAAATTTCTTGTCTTGTCATGAAAGAATTTTATTTCTGAATTTCTTTTCTTAGATTAGCTTGAGGGCAAGCAAAGTCTAAGTGTGGGGGGATTTGATAACGCTCATTTTATACATATTTCTATATGCGTTTTTTGTGCTTTTATGTATATATATTGGTTAATTATAAGAACTTTTGATACTTAATCGAGTATATTTGCTATTGTAGGTTATAGATACGTGTTGTGGAAGAAAAAGAATACACGAAGATTTGAAGCTTAAATGAGAAAGTAAACTCAAACTTAGAACTTCCCGACACCTGCTCACTATTTTGGTCATAACTCGGTCATACAAACTCCGATTGACGCAATCCTGGTGGCCACGCAAAGAGAATTCAATTATCTATAACTTTGAAAAAGGCCAAGTGCTGAAAATGCCGCAAGTACGCCGCACTTGGCAAATGTGCGGCGTACTTTTTATCACTAGCGGGAAAATACCCTTTAAAGCAAAGTGCGGCGGTTCTGCAAGAAAGTGCGGCGCACTTCGCGTCTGGACAGCCAAAAAGTCATATTTATGACTCCAATTTACTACCAATCCGGTCATTAACTTTCCCTTTGGTCCCTAAGTATTTTTAGCCTATAAATAGCACCTATTTGTGCCAAGGAAACACACACCAACACATATCTACAACACATACAACTTAGAGAGGAGGAGAACTAGGTGAGGATCTTAGGATCCAATGATCTAAACACCCCTTCTCACCACCGTGAACCATCACCATAGCCACGAATTTCCATAGTTCTAACACCATATCTAGACTACATACGATCCGTTTCCAGAATCTAAACACTTCTTACTTTGATTCTTAGAGGATTCACACCAAATTCTCTTAAGATCATCACCATAAACCTTGTTATCAAACACTCCATTTGGTGATATGTTATGGATTTCCAGAAGTTACTTGGTATATTTCAGGTTATCTCAGTAGCATTTGGTTGTTGGTTGATCATGGAACTATTAGTGTTGGGTTCGTGGTTGTTGTAGTCAAAATATTGGTATTGGTACTTTGTTCTAATATGTGGAACATGATATAATATTTGGATGATTTTTCTATAACTTATGAATATACATGTTTAAATATTCGATGTTATCTTTACTTGGATCATTGTTTATCTTTTGGTATATCATTGCAATTAAAATAGGCCGAAAGGGTTAATTGTCTTGATGTATTTTGAACCGTTTGTCCATGGCGTGTCAATTTCATACTTGTGAGAATTGTGTGGTAAATTGATAAACAACCTAAGTATAATTATGTTTATGACCCTTTCTTATGTTGACCGGTCAGGTTGGGAGGAATTCATATGTATGCATATTTGATATAAACTATTTTTAATGCACTCGTGATGATGTAGTATATAAGCCAAAAAGATTCTATGTCATTATTGGTAGATATGCTTGTTATTATGATTACCCTTCATATATGACTTCTATGCTTTGTTTATATAAAGTCTTGCTTTATCTATATCTATTATGTTATGTGGATCATGCCTTGTTCCTTGCTTGCTTTATACACACGTTTTGGCTATTTGATCCGTGACAATCATTTAGCTTTGTTACTTGATAAACAATCTGCGAATTTCTATAAATCCTATGGAACGACCTGGACTTACCTAATACTATATTACACTCGAATAGGGTATACTTACCCGAATGTTGTGTTTTTAGTCAAAATCGGTATATCTAGTTATTATAAATTTAAAGCTTGTAAAAACACACATCAAATGGATGGTGAGGATATGAAGAAGAGAGGTAAGTTAAATTGGTGAGATGGTAAGATCAATGGTAGAAAGAGAGGTGTATTTGTTGTGTGAGTGATAAGTGTTTGATTGTGAGAGAGATTGTGTTTCTTTGAGATGAGAGCTCTATCTAAGGGTGGAAAAGAGAATGGGGTATATTGGATTGATGAGGTAGCTTGATCAAGGGTGTAAGAGAAAGTGTGTTTGTTTGATTTTCAATCCAAGGGAGGAGAAAAGAGAAAGGTAACTTAGATTGATGAGATGGCTTGATCAAGGGTGAAGATGAAGGGGTGTGTGTGTAATTTAAATGTTGTGAGGAAGAAGGTGAATAGTAAATGAGTAGTGGATAATGTTTTAATAAGATATGGAGGAGCCTTTGTTTGGAATGTAGTGTACATGAGGTACAACTAGTACAAAGAAAGTACATCGTGTAAGAGAATGTAAGTTGACATGTGGATGTTATTTGGAGAAGGTTTATGTGTAGGAAAGTTTAGGCTTGAAGGTTTGAAGATGATGAAGATAAAGATGAAATCAAAGGATTGATTTGGGTTTATAATCACATTGCAATAAGAAAGAAAAGAGTGGGCATATGTGATTATTTTAAGAAAGAAGTGTTTTGAGTGTGTGAAGGATGAAATCATTTGTTGGGCAAGAAAGAAGAACAAATGATTAGGAAGAATGGGTTGTAGAATTGTGTAGAAGAAGTTTGGACTTGTACATGTGAGGAATACATGTGAGTTTGTAAAACCTTTATAGGTAAAGAAGTGAGAAAAGTCAAAGTATGATTAACTTCCAAATACCATAAACTCAATTAGTCCTTTAAACTTTAATCCATGATAACCGATAATGAATTTGATCGCTAATCATCTTGATGCAAACAAGCTAAGTGCTCTGCATCTTAAGTAAAGCATATCCAATAACGGGAAAGGATGCGTTTATGCAAAGTGACCTTTGACTTAGTTTGACCAATAAGGGAGTAAAACCCGTTATGTGATTAGGAACAACGTAAATCCGGATTAAGGTCAAATGAATACTTTTTCTTATTGTTATGTTGAAAACATGATCATACTAGGTTTATAAAGAGGTTTCAGCCTTGGTAGAGGCGTTTGATAAAAAGATTTGAGTTGGCATTTTATAGAAAAATAGGAGGATTCGTTTTTGCTCATCTCTAAGTCTAAACCTCATTTGGAGTGTTCCTAAATGCTCAAATTTCATATACATACCTTTATTGAAGTTTCCACATATGTCGGATAAGAGGAAAGCCGACAAAATCAAATTCATAAAAATAAAATTCGCAAGTGGCGCGATGGCCACGTGCTGACGCGTGACCAGCGCGGCAGAGGCTAAAGTCTGGTTTTACAGATTTTGATTATCTTTTGTTATTTTACGTTTTACGAATATTTATTTGTCATCGTTAAAACATAAAGGAGATCCTAGTCAATGTTGCACCAATAATCTCCCCCTTTTTGATGATAACAAATAAATTTTCGGAAAGCAAATAAAATTACAAACGTAGTAAAGATGAAGACCGCCGTTGATGTAGCTTGCGTCTTGATCTTGGTCTTGTAATTTGGTGAAGCTTAAATATTGTCTTCACTTTATGAGCCTTACATAGCTTTGATATTCCCATGTACGCTATTTCTCTTTGCTTCCGCAATAGCTAGTTATTACTAGCTTTCTCCCTCGATTAATAAGCATCAATGCTTTGCTTTCCTTCTCCCCCTTTTGTCAAATAAAAGGGAAAGGATCTTGGTCTTTCATTAGAAGGATGATATCTTTGTAGAAGAGGGGATAGATACCATTGTACATGCTCCTCCTAGATCGTCACTCCCCCTTGTTCCAAGGCAGGGATCCATAGGTCAAGAGCATTACCTTCGAGGTGTTGTTGGCTACATCTAGCAACAAGCAAACACAAGACAACACAAACAACAAACATATACACATATGCAAGTCCAACATGGGTTAGCTTACCATTTCGAATCTTGGAAATATAGATGAGTACAAATATAGATTATTATGACTTTGTACATTGTTGCATATATTCATATACATATTATATGTATAGTTATTCATGACTCTAATCACTTTTTGTTGAGCATACTAGGGCGTTACACACAAAAGATAATTATTTTAAGCAAGTAAATCATGTCATTCAAGTATAGTTTGGTGCCGATCACCAACTACATAGAGATTACAAGAAAAGTTCTATTTTAATTGCAACATTCTAGAGTTCAAGAGATTCCATGGTGAAAAGGTGGGCACATAGGAGACACTTCTTTCACTTAAATCATTCGGGAGGCATCATTGGAATGTTTGTTCTTGAGGCATTCAAAGAATGTTGTCATGACCCTAGCATATGGAAGTGCCTCATTGTTGTAGTCTAAATCACTCAACCTTCGAGCTATGAAGTAAGCGAAGTTGAAGGGAGTTTTGGTTTTGATGCAATAAAGCATGTAGCCAACAATGATGGGCAAGCTATCCTGAGCTTCAATCTTTGCAAACACGTTTGACAAGAGAACATCCGCCCATGCATTCAAGTGAGGGTGAAGTTGGTGTTTTTTCTATAATTTTGAGAGAATACCTTCACAATAGAACTCGGGTCTCATAATGGTGTTTTCAATCATGATGACTTGTGGGTCACATGCAAATAAATTTGATAATTCTTAAGTTTCATGAAGGCTTTTGTGTCGGTTGATTTAGTAAAGGAAAAGGTTCCTTTGGAAGATATATTCAACACCCTTCCTAACTTCCTTAGATCCCAAGCATAGCCGTGACCATACATGCAAATAGTGTGGGTATGTCAAAGTAGTATCTAACATAGAATTCTTGAATGTGTCGAGGATAAATGGTAGAGGGAAGATTGTTGACAAGTGAGAAACATTTTGCTTGAATGAAAGGTTGTTTCAAGTTTGTTACACAAAGAATTTTTTTGTCACATTGACACCCTTCATGGTAGTCACGGTTTTTAAAAGGTTGGTAGGCATTGGTGGAATTGTCGTTGGTGACACGCTTCATGAAATATCTAGTATTCATTTTTTTAGTGGGGATTGAACACGAAAAGTGATGATGATATTATGTGTTTTTCACTATTATTTATAATGTTCAAATAAGGGTTAGGTATGAATCTTAGAGTGGTTAATAACCATTGGATAATAAGATTTTGGTACTTTTGAATCCTTAAAGTTTAAGGTAGTTATGCCTTTTGTAAGGTAAGTACACTATTGGAAAGATAATTATGCTTTGGTGATTTAAGATTTTAGTTGAGGTTTAGTTGGAATTTGGTTGAGATTTGATGATCAAGTTACACAAGTTAGATCCTACAATAACTTTCATCTCGTTAAAACAACAATGTTGCTCAACTTCCATGCATTTCACATAAGTCCTAGCACATAGCACATAAACACATAAGATCTAGGAGCACAAGTATCTCTAAAAGGGTATGCAAACGACCTCTAGACTTCTACCTTTATTCTTGACTCGTCACTCACTCAAATTAATATCTTATGGTGCATGTCAACCATGAATAACCTCAACTAGACTTGTGTAATTTAGACTTTGGAAAATGTCATGCGAAAATCCTAAGCTTGTTTAGACTTAGACCTAAGTGTTCTCTTATTCAACTCACCAATTACTTGTTATATTGGGTGACCTCTAGCTTCTTTTAAATTCTTAGGATAACCTGGCTCCGAGGCATTAGTTTCTAATGACGGAGACCTAACCGGATTTTGAACTATGGGTTTAATGATCCTATCATCTTCTACAGAAGAAGATAACTTAGGTTCGGGATAACTCTCATCAAAGTAAAAAATTAAGGGATTCCTCAATTCTCATTGTTTCATTGTTAAGCTCTATTTATGCTTTACTAGTTTGAGAGTATCTTAAAAACACACATTCATACGACTTTGGATCGAACTTGGCGAGATGTACTTTAGTGTTAAGTATAAATATTTTACAACCAAAGACCCTAAAGTACTCTAATGACGGATTCCTATTTCTAAGGATTTCGGGGTGTTTTGTTAATGAATTTCTAATATAAACCTTATTAAATATGTATGTTGCCATATCTAATGCATGAAACCAAAACTTTTGTGGAATGGATTGCTCAGCTAACATAGCACGACTCATCTTTCTTAACTTGCGATGTGTTCTTTCAACAATCTCACTCGATTGAGAAGTGAACGGGCCCAACAAGTTATAAGACATTCCATGTTGTTCACAAAAGCTCTCAAATTGCAATTTATTAAATTCACTACTATGATTTATCACTATTGAAATAATAGAACAGTCATGTAAGTTTTCAAGTTATTTACACAACATTTTAAACTTCTCTAAGACATCATCCTTAGACTCTACAAATACAACATAAGTGTAGTTTGAGTGGTCATCGATAATCATTAAAGTGTAGAAGTTGTCTTCGTAACTTTGAATTAGAGATGGACCAAACAAATCTAAGTGTAACAACTCTAAAACCCTACTAGTTGACACTTCATTCCTAGTTCTATTGTTTGCATTGCCTTGACTCCCTAAACCACATGTATCACAAAAATGTCTTTCAAAGCTCAACTTTGATAGGTTCCATACTAGCTCGTTGGAAGCTAAGTTTTGAACCAACTGCATATTGTCGTTACCTAACCTCCTATGCCAAAGTGTTGAGTTATCCATCACGAATGCAAGAAAAATTTGATGTTTAGAGTTATCTCCTAATTTGCAAGTATATAGACTATTCCCTTTATCCTATGTCCTTTAGCTAGCGTTTTACCATTTTTACTAATAGTACAATCTACTTTAGTAAAGCTAACTACACAATCATCATCACATAATTGACCTACGCTAATCAAGTTGAAAGCTAGATCACTAACATGCTCAACATTGGTAAAGGAAATGGAGTCATGAGTAATATTACCTCCACCGACGACCTTGCCCTTTAGGTTGCTCCCAAATACGACATATCCACCATCATACACCTTGTACAAAGTAAACAATCTTTTATTCCCGGTCATGTGCTTAGTGTAACCATTATCCACAATCAAATCATCTAGTAGTAGATCGCATTTAAGACACACCTACAAGGAAATATGAATTCAAGGTCATGGTACCAATTGTTTTATGGGTATGTTGTAGTAAGCAAATATGGTGCCCAAGTTAACCATTCTTGGGTCTTGTAGTAAAGCACATAGTTTATGTAGGTCGTACCTCAAGAACGTAGACCAAATCATTTTTCGATTGGGGTTGTTTACAATGAAATAGGCGAGAATACGAATCATGAGAATTTTGGTTTTGATAACCTTCAAGTTGGATGTAATTTACTTCATGTGCCATCGTTCATAACGGTTATTAAAAGCGTTCCATCTCTAAGGTCATTATATTATCCACGCATATCATTGCATATATACTTATTTAATCTTATAAATTGAGAATCCAGAGCCTTCAATTTTTCCATTAATCAATAATTATCATTATTACTATCACTTCCATCGGTGAAAGCAACAGATTTTTGATGATGTTCGTTTCGAGATTTAGTGGACCAATCAAGTTGAAAAAGGACTTTGTCCTCAAGAAGTTGAAAAGCTTGATTTGGACTTTTATAGAGGAAGATTCCTCCGGCTGTTACGTCCAGGATTCCTTGAGTGGGTTCGGCTAGACCATGATAAAATATTTGAATAATAGCTCCTTTAGTCAGACCGTGCCCATGACATTTTCAAACCATGTTCTTCATTCGTAACCAAGCGTCGGTTAGACTTTCACATACGTCTTGAGAGAAACTTCTTATTTCAAGTAAAAGACGATTAAATAACGAAGGTGGAAAGAATTTATTTATAAAATCTCTTCTCATTTGTTCCCACGATCTTATAGACTCTTCTTTAAGTTCGTTAAACGATGTTTTAGCATCATTGCATAAGGAAAAGGGGAATATCAAAATCTTGACAGGTTCACTTTGAGTTTTACCATATTTAAACATGTCATAGATTGTGAGGAATTCACAGATATGGTCATGCGGATCGGCCCACAGATAACCATCGAATTTATTTTCCCAAATCATTTTCAAGTGGGTACTATTGATAACAAAGTTGTCATCAACATCGATTTGAACAATGGAAGAATTAGGAGTCAGTGCTACAGTCTTAGCACTTTCCCACATAGGACGATCATCAGGATCAAGAATTATTTTTTTGGTTTCGACATCCTCTTCAGGTATATTTATGACGACAAAGTCATTAACGGTAGAATGTTGGGTCGAAGATTTGAGTGATTCGATCTGAATGGATTCTTTTTGGATCATTTTAAGTTTTGATATGAGTCCTTGTAATTATTTTTTATTTAATTTATATATTAGATTTACAAGTTGTTTTCCAAAAGATCGTGGATTTATACGTACATTAAGCATTTTGCAAAAAGACATTTGTACAAGTTTTTGGCGCCATTACCGAGGAATTGTTTTAAGTTGTTATCTGTTTGTTGCTTGTTTTTGGTGCTATTTGTTTGCTTTAACGTGTTTAATTTCTGAAAATCTGTCTTAAGTTATTGTAAGTACGACGCACATTTTTTTGTGCGTTGCACTTCCCTTGTTTCATTTGAAATTTTTTTCCTCGAAAACCCGTAGTACGTCGGTTTTAACCTTAAAACCGCCGCACTTCCTGTCAATTGTTTCAGTTGTTTTAACAAACGAAAAAAACATATATTTCCAGAAAAGCCGGCGCACTTTTCCTAAAGTACGCCGCACTTATCTATCTAAGTAAAAAATATATCTTTTTATCTATTTATCCTTATTTTCTATATATACTAAAAACTAAAATATATCTAAAATATATATAAAAATATAAAAAGGTAAAAATATAAGTATATAGATAAAAAAAATTTACTTTTTTTAATATTATCCTATTAGTCTTAAATATATAATATATGTGTGTTTTGCAAGCTTTAAATATATAATACTAGAAATACCGATTTTACTAAAACACAAACACGTTCAAGTATACCCTTTCGTAATGTAAATAAAGCTTAGGATAAGGTCTTAGTCGACCCAAATAATATGTAGTTTTTTACAGTTTGCAATTGAAGTGCTAAGGTCAATATGATTGTCACTTGTCAAATTAACCAGAACGTGCATAAATCGAATATTGCAAAGAAAGTGAATAAGAGATGATTCAAACAAATAATTAAAGTATATTTGTTTAGGAAATTATCACTAAGACATAGACATGTTAGGATCGATGTTTACGGAGTTAAAGAATAAAGATATCACGAATTACAAATCCTTTCGGCCTTTAAGTGTAACTAGTGATTATATCGATTAATAACAACAAATCCTATCAGCCTTTATAAGTTATTATAACCAATATAATAATTGGTATGATAGAACACATATATAAAGAACCCTTTAGGCCTGTATATTATATAAAATATGTTTTACCAATCCAATAAACACATATCCAAATGCTCCATATCAAAGATCACATATCACCCAAACAAACATAAAATGACTACTCCATAATCAAAGAGATGAAGATCATAACAATCATATAAATTCCAGAAAACTTCATATTAAAAGAGTTATAGAAATTATACCAAATGATTACAAGTTCAATGATTCGGCAATTAGTTTTCCCATACGAAAACTATTAACAATAACCCATTCATGGTGGCGGGTTAATTATTAAATTATTTTCTTGGTGGCGGTTTGACAATAGTAGGGGACAAGATCCGTGTTTTAAGAAAAGACGGCGGTTTGCCTTGGTGGCGGTTTGATATTAACTACAGTCGGCGGGTTGGTTAAAGACAACGGCGGTTTGATTATTATAATTAGGCAGCGGTTTGGTCTAATATAGGCGGCGGTTGGATATCAAACTGGTAGCGGTTTGGTGTAATAATGGTGGCGGTTTGCCATAGATGGCGGTTTGCCACACAGAAAACCTAGTTTTGACTACCTAATTTCCTGATTTTTTTTTTTCTCGACCTTACCGCGAAGGTCGATCCGTGCATCAGGTGGGCATGTGACCAACTTTGGGCATGTGACCATATTTGGGAATATTATAATCAAAACAAGGACAACAAACAAACACCACAATCAACCATAACAACATACCACACAAACAACAACACTTAATCCCAAAACGATCCTGAAAAGATTCACTTAAACGACAAAAAGGCTAGAGACTCGGATAATGATGCCAAGTGATCACGAAGTTGGTTTGGTATCCCTTATTTGCAATTAAAGTTGAATTTCACAAAGGAGTCTACTTATTTCATCATCGTGACTTTCTTCTATTTTCTATCGATTGATGACTTGCTTGAACGTATACAGTTATGATTAAGACTTGGTTTATCTAGTTTCCAGAGGTCAATGGGTGGTTGGATGAAGACCTGGAATACTATCACTTAAAGGAGTTACATTATAGTGCTCAGTGTCACACGCAGATGTCATTGTGGATAATTTCAAGAGGTGTTGTACTTATTATACTTTTGATAGAGTATAAGGTACTTAGAGATTCTCTTCTGCACCGTTCTTCAATCAACAATAGTGCAAGCTTAAGTAACAAATTTAGGGGATTTTGCTTTAGTTTCAAGTTTGGTATATCGAGTTAACTTCCCCAAGTGATCACAACAATAGCCGAAAGAATACGAGGTTGGTAAGTTAGCCAGAAAGTATAAAGGTTGAGATGTAATCGGCACTTCTCGCAGGTATTTTTGTGTTATTCCAAGACAATGATACTTCACAGTCTAAGCAAAATCTTCAAAGTTCTTCGATGACATTCATTCACAAGACCTTGATTATACCAAGTGTTCTTGATTCTTGCTTCATCTCCTCTACGGTTTGTGAAGTCAAGAGGGTAATGATTCTTTTGTATATCAAGATTTGTACTTATAACAAGAAATTCTCGAGTAGATGGACGTACACGACAATGATGCTTCCGAGAGTTCGCAACCATCATGGGGGAAAATGTGTACATTCGGGACTTAATTGACTTTGATGTTACCATGTCAACTTCCAGGGGGAAGTTTGTTAGCCCTAAAAATGCTTAGTATGGTTTGTGAAGTATTATGCAAACGTGAGAAGAACAGTTGTTGATTTCTCGCATGTACCCCCGAACGGATATTCACCAAGCCCTAATGACAAGAAGCAGTGGTCGTTGGTGTGGTTTGACTTCTACAAAATTCCGTTGTGCACTTTGATGACAAGTAGAAGATTGTTCAAGCTACATCAATGTTTCAGAATCTGCTTAAGATAGGGATGTTGGTTTGGGGGGAAGCCGATTCAGAAACTTCGCCAAAAAGGAGTCTATGAAGAAAGCTTTTCAAGACATGCTGCATGGATTGGGGGGAAGTTAATCCAACTCATGCATACTAAAATGGTTCAAGAACAAGTAAAGACAATGAAGATCCAAGCTGGAATACAAGTTTTAAGACGAGGAGAACTCAGAAGACAACTTCAGCTGTGGAAGCGCTTTGGAAGACTATATTACGTTGTTATTTGTACTTGTTAGGAACATTGTAAGTAATTCCGTAAGTCCACATATTGGGGGAAGATTGTTAGCCCTAAAATATGGTGACTTATCTGGAATTACATTTATCATTTATAGTCCTGTCGGGTTAGTTTAGCTAGTAAAGCCCGGGACTATAAATACCCCCTCCATACTTCCATGGAAGGGTGAAGCTCACTTTTGTAAAAAGTGTGTGTGTGTGTGTGTGTGTGTTTCTCCTTTTTTCTTTCAACTAACACATACACAACTTCCCATCTCATATCCTTTCTCGCTAATAAACATGGCTTAATTTCTCTTTCATTTTACCATGCCTCTGGATCATGTGTTATAAGGGTGAATCTATTCTAACACTAATCAAGTTGAAAGCTAGATCACTAACATGCTCAACATTGGTAAAGGAAATGGAGTCATGAGTAATATTACCTCCACCGACGACCTTGCCCTTTAGGTTGCTCCCAAATACGACATATCCACCATCATACACCTTGTACAAAGTAAACAATCTTTTATTCCCGGTCATGTGCTTAGTGTAACCATTATCCACAATCAAATCATCTAGTAGTAGATCGCATTTAAGACACACCTACAAGGAAATATGAATTCAAGGTCATGGTACCAATTGTTTTATGGGTATGTTGTAGTAAGCAAATATGGTGCCCAAGTTAACCATTCTTGGGTCTTGTAGTAAAGCACATAGTTTATGTAGGTCGTACCTCAAGAACGCGGACTAAGGATTACGTTGAAAATCATAAGAGTTTTGAAAATTTGGTCCAATGCTCCACGGTGTTTTTAGCCTTTGATTTAGGTAGGAGTTTTCTCTCCTTTGGAAGGTGCTAGGTTGATGATACGAAGACCTTTAGTTTTGTGAAAATTTCTTCTTTCCGAAGATTGGTTGTTTTAAAAAGAAGGTCTTCGATAATATGATCTTGTAGGTCTCATATTTGGTGCGGGTAAACAAATTATACGGGGAAATTTTTCGCTTTATTACATTACTTGCATTGTTAATATCTCATTATGCAAGGTAACTTGCATAACTAAAGTAGACAAGCTCACGCAACCTATCTATGGCCATCCTGTCTTCATATATGTCAATAAAACATTACAATATGTCAATTCAATATCATCATATCCTTATTACAAAGTACATTATTCCTATAATGTACCATTCGCAACGTTATATCAAAACGGGCTTTAAACCGTTATCGTATACCTCTAAACCCTAATTCCATTAAGGTTTAATATCTAAAGTAAATGTACAAACTACTAAAGCATATATACTAGTAATAAACATTTCATTTGAATATAAAACTCCCGTCTAAGTCAAGTATAAGCTTTTTCAAAGCATTATGACAAGTCATTAATGGCACGATATCTAAAAATTGCTGTTTTACATTCGTTTTTCCTATATTAATCTTGTCAATCCATCAAGTAATAGTTACAAGCAAGTCATTACTTCATTTGCAATCAATATTAATTCCTCATTTCATGAAATTACAAGAAACCATAGGTCTGAAACCCTAACTCGAGTAAAATACACTATGGACCCGGTTCTTCGTTTTATCCATTTTAAAACTTCAACCAACACTCAATAAGTTGTAATAACGCTTAGTTTACAATTATGTCATTTCCTTGTTTATCATTTTTTCTCATTTATATCCTTTATACAATAAATTGAAATCCGTGAAAACCCTAACGTACCAAATGGATCATTCGATTGTTTACTATTTTTAACCATTTTAATCCCGAACAATCAACCCAATGATCCATTGCTTAAAAATATAATATGAGTTTACAATTCATTATCTATCTTCATTTTAGCAATAAACAATAATATTGAACCTTAGAAACCCTAAGAAAACCCATTACAAGCCCTATTTTAAACCAATACTTTCTTTTTCTATTTTGACCTTTTTAGCTTAAACCCACCACTCTAAATGTTCATTAATACTCCTTTTATAAACTGCCTAAGATACATATTCATCAACCTTGATCCATTATACACGAATTATAGTCAGAAAAGTCAAAGAAATCCCTAACAAGCACCCTGTGACTCGCGACTTTATTTTAATCAATTTTGGACCCATTTTGAACAAATACACTTGCTTAATTTCCATTGATAGCTTTTAATACAATACCTTGTGATCATTGTATTACTACATTATTGAATAATTCCCACGAAATATTAGCCAAGAACTTGAATTCAAGCCCTATGATACCAAAATAGACCCGCGGCTAGATTTGGCTCATTTTAACCCATTTTAAACTCCACCCATGTGCAATCACCTCCATGACAAGCACCTTAACCCTTCTAATCAGCTTATGCACCTGCTATAACATTTATATGGCCTCAAATGAAGCCACGTGACCCCCCTTTTTGCTACTTCAGCCGCGGCAGCCAACAAAGGTGTCCAACACCTTCAACCTAGCCTCTAGACCTCCACAACTGATTTCATAGCTTCAACACATCAACATATAGCCCTCACACAGTCTCTGTTCAAAATTATAAGCTACTTAACCCCCTTGCCTTCATTCGGAGTATAAATAGAGGACAACACCCCTCATTTACAACTCGCACCCACCTTCATCTTTCTATAACCCAATTGAGCAAACATTCTATGCTCCATATGATCCTATGATCATCTAATAAGATCATACAAGCGAAGCTTTGAAGATTTAAAGCCGCGGGAACTAGATACAAGGCGTACGAGTGGAAATACTGCCCGAAACGACCCATTTCCACCATTTTTGCTCCTTGAAGCTGAAACCCAGGTTCTGGATATTCTACTTCTGCTCCTACACCTTTATAATGTTCATATGATCCTAAATAAGCTCTTGTTAAAATTTCATAACTCAATTCATGCTCAATTTCCATTTTGATCCAAAACAGTACACCCGAAACCCTAATTTCGTGTTTTTCTTAAAACTAAATGTTATAATGGTGAAATGTTGTTATAATCTATCCTATCATGCTTAAATAATGTTAAAATAACTACTTTATTGATTATTGAATAAATTTGAACTTAAAACCCGCGCGTTTTCGTTTTAAAACCCTAATATGACCCGTTTTGCTTCTTAGCTTAAGGAATCGTTATTTTTAACTTTCATTATGTTAAACCTTCATATTTTAGCTTATATTAATAATCTATAATCATTTAGAAACTTAAAATAAGCTTGCATGGCAATTTGGACATGTTTTGTAAATATTATCCATGCAAGGGGTATATATCGTAACTTTCGGAAACTTATAACTAAAAGGACTAAAAATATCATTTTATCAAAGTTATAACTACAAGGGTCTATTATGTCACTTTCCCAAGTACAAGGTTTACTTGGTATATCTTTTAAACTTGAAGGACCAAACTCGTAAAAGTGCAAACTCCGAGGGTATATTTTGCAACTTTTCAAACTCTAGGGTCTAAAATGTAACATTTGGAAAAAGTATAAAAATGTATTCAAAACATTACCTGACAAAACTTTAATTAACGCTTGTCATGCTTAACATTTCCAGATATTGAATAAAACGCTTAAAACCGATCATCCGGAAGCTATATTGTACCACAATACTAGGGAGCTTCATATTAAGAGGTTTCATCTTGGTATTACGTTCTGACTGAGTTGTTGGGTTTACGATTTAAAGTGCCTTAGCTCCTCAAACATTTACTGAATGACTTCTGAATTATGATGGCCCGAACGGTGATACAATAATTCTAAACTTTCCAATCAAACTCATAACTCTTAAAACCAAAGTTCTAAAGTACAATCTTCCTAAGACTTGACATATTTATTCATGTTGCGTGACATGGCTGTGTACTATCATTTTGCTATATCAACGTTCCTCGGTTAAGATTGTGATAAGGTCGTCAGCTTTCATTCTGAAATATTTATTGCATCTACCTATCAGGTAAGATTCATAACCTCGCCTTTACTTATTTACATGTTTTATAAACCCGCGAGGGGGATACATGCTTGTTACAAACTCTTTTACATACTCGTTTATCTTATAACAATGTGATTACTTTTCAAAGACTTATACATGCTTAAACATGAAATACAAGTGTTTTTCAATAGTTTATATGCTATCTGATTTACCATTACGGAATAATGTCTAAGTTTACTATATGCAAAAGTCCCTCATTTATCATAGGTCCATTAATCACTTACGGAGTGACGCCAAATATTGTGGATTGATCTATAGATGTGCGAATCATGTTGTGTTAGCCGGATAGGTAACCAAACACACTATATTTAAATTTCATAGGTATATGGCAATTACCTACACCGAGGGCCATTATCTCTATATATATATATCACATCATTTTGGGTATATATATACACTAGTCAGTTTGTGTGCCATGAGATTAGACATGGACAAAAATCAGCCAAAAAAGAACATAACGCGTAATACCATGTTATTATGATTATTGTAATTCGTTGCAATATTATAATAACAGGTGTATAATTACATACCATTTTCTATAATAATTGTGGTTTATACATTATTACCTTTGACTTGTATTCAAACTGTTACAAACGATGAATTTCACTACAACATGGTGTTGACTTTTTAGCATGTTTATCTCAGGTAATTGAGCAACTTGCGGCACGGAGTGGCTTGGATCTGAAGATGGCTGAACAGTTATCATTCACACTTTATATTTTAGATTGTGGGACCTGCATTTTGTAAAAAACTCTGGTTTAGAATTGATGAATAAACTAATTTTTCCAAAAACGTCCTCTTTTAAGTCGTTTTCTATATGATTATGATTGTTGTATTACATGAAGTAATACCAGATTAGCTTCCGCTGCTATATTGTTAAAAGTGGGGGTGTTACAGATTGGTATCAGCGCTGGTTATAGAGAAAAGGTAAAAACCTTAACTATAACCACATTTTCTTTTCGGCCATCAAGGTCTAAGTGCCACTACATTCCGAAACACAAGTATGTAAATATACATATCTTTTATAATATTACATAAATAACTAATGTTATTACAAACTGGGTTGTTATCAGACGATTGTCTTCTCCCAACCGCTCTACTTCCGATATTGAGGATGCTTTTTCTTCTATGAATATTCTTAACTATACTTCGGTCTCATCGGATTATTTCCCAGCTTCATCAGGAAGTAGTTCTTTTAACTCTTCGGAAAACTCTACAGATAATATAATCCCACCAATATTCTCATCTTTCTACAATAATCCTTGTTTAAAGGACATACAAGCATTTTATGCTAAGGAATTACCTATTCCATCACCAGATCCTATTACTCCACCGGTTATTTTGACTCCATCTCCGGTATTACCACCATCACTACTATTTGATCCTTGATATTTCTTTGTTCCTGAAGAACTAGAACCACCTAAGAAACGAATCTGTTCCCCATCTTCTTCCTTAACTACATTACCTAATCCATCTCGGAATCAAACCTATAATTTGATATCACCATCTTCCTCAGTTTATACTCCTACCCCACCTCAGATATTTAAAATAGGGAAATGTTCAGTTAAGATGCATCTGAAACATCATGAGAAACAAGTCGAAGATATTTTGAATTACTTAGATGAACTCTCTTTTCACCGTATTGAGAAAATGGAAGAAGGACGTATTGATAGAATGATCATACGAAGGAATAGTGACGAAAACTATAAGTCGAAACTAAGAGAATCGCATACTCTGATTATCAAATTCAAAGGAAAGAAATAGGGCAAAAGGTAAGGTTGCTTTTGCTCCACTTCAGAATTTCCGGGATCTTGAACCAAATCATTGAGTTATATCTACGCTCGACACCAACGGATCAAGGAGATCTTTAGGATATCATTCTACGGTTCGAATCAAACAAACTTTTTGGACCAGTTATAGCTTTATCCTAGCACGGGATGTGTGGTATAAATAAAAACGTTGTCAAATCTTGACTATGTACAGTAAAAAAGGCAAGTTATTATAAAGGGAAATCCGTTTCATAATCTTATTGGTTCCTAACTATCTCTCTTTTCATCATCATGTCCAGACCATTCTGGCATCATTATCTTGTCTTTATCATAACTCTAAGTGCTTAAACATTCAAAAATAAGCATTTCTCTTTAAGCATTTTAAGCATCACATTCTCTTTTATAACTTAGGATATCATTCTTATTACGTGTTATCTTTTGTTGATAGAATGCCTCCCAAAAGGACGTCCAAAATTGAAACGCTTACCATAAAAAAAACTTTAGCTGCCTTGACAAAGAATTAATGATGGCATTTCCTCAGCTCTGAAAGCACAAGCTGCAACAATTGGCAAGTGCTAGTAATCCCAACAGGAACACCGGACTTACTAGAACTTCTGTAGCAAAAACGGGAAACTATAAAGGATTAGTTAGCTGTTCAAAACCTTTCTACTTCATTGTACGGAAGAAAGAGCAGTTGACCTCATTCGCTGGTTTGAGCGGACTGAATCGGTATTTTCTCGTAGCAACTGTGCCGAGGTAAACAAAGTGACATTTGCTACCGGTACCTTAACCGATAATGCCCTGTCCTGGTGGAATTCATATGCTCAACCTATTGAATAGATCAAGCCAATCGAATCACTTGGACCGAATTAAAAAGACTCTTAACCAATAAGTATTGCATCAAAATTGAAGTCAGAAAATGGAAGACGATTTTACAAACTTGTGTTGTGAAGGAAATGATCTTAAGGTACTTACATTTAGGAGATTCCAAGAATTAGCCGCCTTTTGCCCAAACATGATACCAAACGCCGAGAAACTTATGGAAGTCTTCATTAGTGGATTACCTAGAAGCATTGAAGGAAATGTTACTACCTCGAAACCTCAAACTTTGGAGGAAGCCATCAACATAGCCTAGAGATTAATGGATCAGATAATAAAGCGTGATTCTGTGCAAGAAACCAATAATCACAAACGAAGGTTTGAAGATAGAAGAAACACCAACAACAACAACTATCCCAATAAACATAACAATAATAACCACTCTAACAATCACAATCACAACAACTACCAAGATAACCGCAACAATCACAACCATTATCTGATTACCACCACAGCCGATTAGAAAGACAAGAAAGCCTTCAGGCTTAACTGGACCACGGGTATACTGTAAATCGTCCTTTGTGTGAAAGATATAAGACCCTGCACTGTCAAGTGTCAGACTTGCAGCAGAGTAGGTCATCTAACCAAGAACTGCAGGAACCAAAGACCAACCACTAGAAAAGATCTTCAAACAATATCTGTAACTTGTAATACGTGTGGAAAGAAAGGACATTATACGAATCAGTGCTCAAAGGCAAATCACCGGGCTACAGGAAAGCATACTTAGAGATGAGCTTGCTTTTGTTCACTTTAGAATTTCTACCCTAGAAACAACTCTCGAGGACATTCAAGTTTCATCAGAATCTTCTTCAATCTGAAAACTCAATATCCAAGCTACATATTGTCGTTTATTCTAGAATTTTACTACGAGATACGTAGCATAAGTATCAACTCTTTTTAAAGTTTCATATGTAAAGTTATCCATGAAATAATAAAGTGATGATTTCATTACATCTTGTTATCTGGTGGTATCAAAACTTGTCATCGTTTGTCAATTCCATCGATTCTATTATGTTCAAACCTGATTAATCTCTCATCCTTTGAAAAACCTAATTTTTGCATCTCGATTATTATGGGCAGTCAGTACAATCAATTCATGATCATATCATTTTCTACACATTACCATATCATGTTTTTATACTTAGGTAAGACGATTTATGATCATCTTATTGAAATGAATTAGGTCACTTCTTCATTTGAATAAGGAAATTATAAATCTCCGAACTATGAATTTATAAATTCTCAGTTACAAGAAGTTGGACGCTTCTTTTTGTAAGTGACAAATTATAAATAAGTAGGCTTAAGTATATAATATACGTAGAAACAAGTTTCTTTCAATCCGTTTGTACAAACAATTCCTTAATCATTATCATTATTACCTCAATAATGTGTTCATTTTCAAAATCTTGTATTTTCAGTGTGATAGCTACTCTCTTACAATTTCTTAATTAATTCTTGAATCACTCATTCCTATGATTTAGAATTCTAAATTCTCTCGTTATATTCTGAACGTTAATAACAAGGAAACACACAAGAATCTATACAATGTCAAATGATTTCAATACCACTAGGTATGAAATTTTTGACAAAGACTTATGATAGCATTCTTATTCGATGTTGACTTTTAAAGGTTAGTGAATAACGATTCTTTACGATCAGAGTAGCTCAACGGAAGCGTGGTAGGCCCATAACCTACAGGTCTCATAAATCGAAGTATTCCATCCACCCAGTTCTATCGGATTCTTAGAGGAAATTCTATTGGTGTCATCACAAGGTGGGGTCTTGAAATAAGTAGACGTGTGAAAGGAGGTAATTATAATTATGGTGCGCAACATAATTATAAATTCATCACACACATGGACTTGTGACCTTGATTAGCCTAACATAAAAATTAAATTTATGCCCAGTACCTACATCTATTCCTAAATAATATCACTACAACTTTCAACTAAATCTCGGGATGAGATTTCTGTAAGGGGTGGAGACTATAACAACCCAAGAATTTTCATCAAATGCAAAACCTATTTTACTATTATCACAATTATACGGGGAAATTTTTCGCTTTATTACATTACTTGCATTGTCAATATCTCATTATGCAAGGTAACTTGCATAACTAAAGTAGACAAGCTCACGCAACCTATCTATGGTCGTCCTGTCTTCATATATGTCAAGAAAACTTCACAATATGTCAAGTCATTATCATCATATCCTTATTACAAAGTACATTATTCCTATAATGTACCATTCGCAACGTTATATCAAAACGGGCTTTAAACCGTTATCGTATACCTCTAAACCCTAATTCCATGAAGATTTGATATCTAAAGTGAATGTATAAAGCAACTAATGCATTATACAAAGTAATATAAATTTATTTGAAATATAAACTCCCTCCAGTCAAGTACAAGCTTTCAAAGTTTTTAGTGTATAAGTTCATTAATGCCACGATATTCCAAAATAGCTGTGTTTACTTCATTTTCCTAAATACTCTGGTACAATCCATTAAGTACATAGTTTCAAGCAAAGGGGGTTTTATTTTTTTTTTTTTCCCTTAAATTTTTACTTCATTTTCAATGCTTATTATCTCATTTCATGAAATTAACAAGAAAACAATGTCAGAAAACCCTAACCGCAGTTAAATACTACACTATGGACACGTTTTTCATTTTTATCCATTTTAAACCTCAACCAACACTCAATTAAGTTGTAATAATTATTTTACAATTATGTCAATCCTATTTTCATCATTATTTCATCATCTCATACCTTTTATACAAAAATTAAATCCGAGAAACCCTAAACGTACCTAAATGGATCATTCGACTCGTTTACTCATTTTTGACCGTTTTAATCCCGAACAATCAACCAAGAACCATTGTAAACTCATAATATGAGTTTACAATTTCATGATTCTCTGCATTTTTGCAATAAACAAGAAATTGAATCTTAGAAAACCCTTTAAAACCTATTACAACGCCCTATTAACCCACGACTTACTTTTTCTATTTTGACCCATTGTAGCTTTAAAACCAACCACTCATTGTTATTAATAATCCTTTATACAATGCCTAAGATCAATATTCTATCAACCTTGATCCATTATACACGAATTATAAGCCAAGAAAAGTCAAAGAAACCCTAACGAGCCCTATGTGAACCCGCGACCTTATTTACTCAATTTCGACCCATTTTGAACAAAACCACTTGCTAATTTCCATTGATAAGCTTTAATACAAACATTGAGATCATGTATTACTCATTTCTTGATCAATGCCCACGAAATATTTAGCAAGAAAACGTGCATCAAGCCTATTGTACCAAAGAAGGACCTGCGATAGATTTTGGTCATTATAACCAATTTTAAAAACTCACCATGTGCACAGCACCTCCATGGACAAGCACCTTACCCTTTTAAGCAGCTTATGCACTGCTATAACATGTTATGGGTTTTCATACGTCGTGTCCCCCCTCCCCATGCAGAAGTCACAGCTAGAGTGCCACACTCTTGCTTGCTGTAGATTAGTTAGTATGCCCCGCAGTTACATATGTCCAACCGCTAACGCCTGCACAGATCAAAGTCTCGCCTAACTAATAACCACCTTTCAACAGAAGCCACTGCACCCCCGACACGACACTCCTCACTATACACTGCCCATCGCTCCCGCATGCTGCAGTCAAAAACCACTCCAACATATAGCCACCCTACACATGGTCATTGTTCTGAATGCTATAGCTACCTTAACCCCCTTGCCATTATTTGTAGGTATAAATAGAGGCACAAACCTCTCATTACATCCTCGCACCATCTTCATCTTTCTATAAACCTAATTGAGCAAACCATTATCTGCTCCATATGGATCATACATGCTTCTTCTAAGAAGCATACAAGCGAAGCTTTTGAAGATTAAAGCACCGGGATCAAGATACAAGCGTCGAGTGGAAATACTGCCCAAAAACGTCCCATTTCCACCATTTTTGCTCCTTGAAAAGCTCAAACCCAGGTTTTGGATGTTCTACTTCTGCTCCTACACCTTTATAATGTTCATATGATCCTAAATAAGCTCTTGTTAAAATTTCATAACTCAATTCATGCTCAATTTCCATTTTGATCTAAAATCGTACACCCGAAACCCTAATTTCATGTTTTTCTTAAAACTAAATGTTATAATGGTGAAATGTTGTTATAATATATCTTATCATGCTTAACTAATGTTAAAATAACTACTTTATTGATTATTGAAGAAATTTGAACTTAAAACCCGCGCGTTTTCGTTTTAAAACCCTAATATGACCCGTTTTGCTTCCTAGCTTAACAAATCGTTATTTTTAACTTTCATTATGTTTAAACTTCATTATTTTAGCTTATATTATTAAGCTATATCATTTAAAACTTTAAATAGCTTGTATGGCAATTGGACATTGTTTTATAAATATTATCATTGCAAGGGGTATATTCGTAACTTTCAGAAACTTTTAAACTAAAACGGACTAAAAATATCGTTTTATCAAAGTTATTAAAATACATGGGGGTTCTATTATGTCTATTTCTCAAAGTACAGGTTTATTGGTTTTCTTTTTTTAAACTTGAAGGACCAAACTCGTAAAAATGCAAACTTGAGGGTATAATTTTGCAACTTTCAAACCCCAAGGTTCCTTAAAATTGTAATATTTTGAAAAGTATAAAAATGTATTCAACAACATTACATGATAAAACCTTTAAATTAACGCCGTGTCGTTTGCTTAACATATCTCAGAATATTGATTAAAACGCTTAAACGATAATCCAAGAAGCGATATTGTACCACTTATAGGGTAGATTCATATTAAGAGGGTTTCATCTGGGTATTACGTTCTGATGAGTTGTTGGGTTTATGATTTAAAGTGCATTCGCTCCTCAAACGTTTTCTGGATGAATTTTGAATTATGATGGCCCGAACGGTATACAATAATTCTAACTTTCCAAATCAAAACTCATAACTCTTAAAACCAAAAGTTCTAAGTAACAATTCTTCCTAAGACTTGACATATTTCTATTCAGGTTAGTGCGTGGCTGTTTACTATCAGTTTGCAATATCAAACTTCCCGGTTAAGATTGTGATAGGTCGTCAGCTTTCATTCTGAAATATTTATTGCATCTAACCTATCAGGTGAAGATTCATAACCTCGCCTTTACTTATTTTACAGGTTTTATTAAAACCCGTGAGGGGGATACATGCTTGTTTACAAACTCTTTTACATACTCGTTTTTTCTTTATAACAATGTGAATTACTTTCAAATTACTTATACATGCTTAAACATTGAATACAAGTGTTTTTCCAAGTTATATGTATTCTCTGATATACCACTTAGACTAATGTTTCTTAGTTACTATATGCAAAAGTCCCCTCATTATCCGGACCAGTTAATCACTTACGGCGTGAACGTAAATATTGTGGATAGATCTATCGGGATTGACGAATCCTGTTGTGTTGCCAGATAGGTAAACCCAAAAACACTATATTTGAATCTTCATAGGTATATAGCAATTACCTCACACGAGGGCATTATCTATATATATATATATATATATATATATATCTCACATTTTTGGGGTATATATATACACTAGTCAGTTTTGTGTGCCATGAGTTAGACCATGACCAAATCACACAAACAGACCAAACAAGAAATAACACAGTAATACACTGTTATCTATGATAATTGTATGCGTTTGCCAATCATTACTAATACGGGTGTATAATAACTAGTAACCAATTTTCGATAATAATTGTGTTTATACAATTATTCACTATGACTTGTATTCAATACTGTTTATCAAACCGATAAATTTCACTCAACCATTGTGTTGAGTTTTTAGCATTGTTTATCTAGGTAATTGAGCAAACTTGCAAGCACGGGCGTGGCTTGGATTGAAGTTGGCTGAACAGTATCATTCACACTTTATATATTTTAGATTGTGGGACCTGCATTTTGTAAAAATGGATTGTTATGAATGATAACTAAAATTTTCCAAAAAACGTCTCTTTTATGTCGTTTTCTATGATTATGATTGTTTTGTATCCATGAAAGTAATACCCAGATTAGCTTCCGTATGCATATATTGTAAAAATGGGGTGTTACATTTTGAATGAAGGTCTATCGATTATATGATCTTGTAGGTTCTCATAGTTGGTGGTGGGTAAAAGAGTTATAGGGTCATATCGAGGTTATATGTATCCAAGCCTATTATGAGAGCCCGAGTGATATCCTTGGTGTGTTGTTTCCACTCTTCTAATGGGTACTTGAGGACCACGAGTGTTTACAAAGTGAGTTTAAGACACTGCAGGTTTAACAAAGCTATTTGACGAAATTTCTTTTTAACTTTGTTCTTTTTTGGGTAAAGGGTTTCCCCGGTAAATTTTATTACGCCTAAAAAATTTAAGTACATGGGATGAGGGTCAGTCCCACATCTACGCCCGTTTTACATGGGCTAACTACTTTCCTTAAAGGAAGGTACCCAATAATGGACTAGACAAATTAGAAACATAAATTTTATTTCTTCTTGTTGGCCTTGAAACCCGGATTAATCTAGATTATCGCATATAATGTATCTTTAAGAAGATCTTGACCTATCGTACATATAATCATCGTCATGGGTCTTCATATAGTCACATTACCTTACGTATCCTCCCATTACTCTAGTTAAAAACTTTGGTGCCAAAAAACCTACCTTTCTGAAGCTTAAGAACGAGCATTTTCATTATCTTACTGATGCAACCTCATCCTTTACCAATCATTAATCACCCGAAAACTCTACCTTCTTCAAAGGATTACCAGCTTCATCCATAAGAATAGCTTGCCCACTAGTAAGTAAATCTTCAAACTTCCCAATTTTATCAATGATAGGAGCAGTACCAGTACTACTATTATCAACATTCATAAAAGAGGATCCATTTGAATTAGCCTTGTTATTTACCAAATCTGTAGTCCCCCATTGGTACCTAACTCCACATCATTGTCTAACCGAATTAAGTAATTCAAATGGATTAGAATTTATAACTCAATTGTAGGTTCCACACCTTTCTTCTTATTACCGCTAGAATTGGCATTTGGATTTTTAGGAACAGGTCTATATTCTTTATGAGGTTTAAACCCCACTTTCGGACCAACCGGAACACCTCGGGAAGTTTGACTAGGCTTCTTCATAGTCTTAGTCTCACAAGCGCCTGTATTCTTCAGACATTCCTCATGAATATGTCCAAAAACCTTACAAGATGCACACCTAGGAGGTTTCCACTCATACTCAACATGGATATTACCTGTATAATGGCCCTCCCCAGTAATTTTAGGCATAGCCACCACAATGTTATCTTTCAACTCCACATCAGCTCGAAGCTTAATCATAGCTCTAGCATAGCTTGACCTACCCTAAGATTGCATGCACATATCAGATGTATAAGAGTCAAGCATTAGAGGAGTACCTAGTTTAGTATCAATGGCACTCAAGCCATCCTCGCTAAAATCCGTAACAGGTACACCATGGAGTTTAACCCAAACTGGAATAGTACTAACATCTTCTTTCAATAGGTTCTCATCAAGATACCATTTCTTCAAGATAAGCAGATTATTCCGAATAAATCATGGATCATTATCAAGCATAGCATCTAATCTGACCATGCAGCTAAATTGAAAGGAGAATAATTTGGTAGGCAAGCTAGACATAGAACGAACAATCCCATATTTACCCCATGTGTTCCTAACATATTTAGCAACAACAAGGTATGCCACCTGCTTCCCCAAGAAAAAACCATATGCTGTATTAGCAAATCGTTCGCTTATAGCACAAATAGACTCCACCAGAATAACCACATCAATCCCATTACCCCCCAGTGTAAACAAAGTATGAAAATTCAGTTTCTTCCCACTTGGTTTACCAGTTACATTAGCATACAAAGACTTACCAGGAGTATTACCAGTCGTAGTAGTTACCTACATAGGGAGTGGTGTATATGACTCCAAACCCGTTGTCTCCTCAGACGAACTTGGCTTTTCCTTCGCCACATTCTCGTCAACCATAGACGAAGAAACAAGCTCCTTTGCAGCAGCAACATCAACAAGTGAAATATCATCGTTTATGGTCCCATCTAATCCCGTAACCTAACTAGAACCTAAAACAATATCCACCTTTTTCCAATGATTATTCTTCCTCCCTCCTGAATCTAAGAAACCACAATTTATGATTAAACCATGTAATACTAAACTACACCACCAAGTTTCAAAACCTAAACCCTAACAATGACCATAATAGGATCAACCGAATCTAAAAACCCCGAAGTATGTGTGATCACTATAAACCAATAGGCCTTCACGATCAGTAAAACAATCTTAACAGCTTGGATCGTAGCAGCAAATAGACAAGAAGCGATTTGCAAACAGAAACCCTAGATTCAAAAAGAAAAAACCCTAGCAATTGAACAGACCAAGAACAATATGTGATGAAAACGAAACACAAACGTGTTAATTCTTAATAACAAAAGTAATTGGAGTGGGTAGATCGGTCAGGTTTAGATCGAATTAGGGATGAGAGTTAAATTTTATAAACACTATTGGTTTGTTTAGACTTGCGGGAGTGGTTTTCTTATTTTTTAAAAATCCAAAACCTTCCTTATCTTGGGACAATTTTTGATGGCTTAACATGCCGTCCAAAACGATGCTACTTTTTTAAATTTTGAAAAATTTAATGCTTTGTTTTGAAGCTTGGAAACATTACTTTTCAAAGAGTCAACCTTTTGTGTGAGTTCAACACACTTTTGACAAGGTTAAACTACTTCTTTATCATTCACAAGTTTCTTTACTTCAAATTCAAGATCATTAATTTTACTTAAAAGTTTTGAATTCTCACTTTCAAGAGAGCATTTTTCATTTAAAAGATTTTCAAATGTTTTAGTAAAATCCTTGTTAAACCTTAGGAGTTCCTCATTCTCCTTTTGCAAATCAATAATATTTAAATCATAACTAGATATGGATGGTTTGGATAGTACCTCTTGAGAGTCTATTGCCATAATACATGTTGCATTGTTTAGAGGTTCATCGCCGTCGTCACTATCACTTCAATCTCCTCCGATAAAAGCCTTGTTCTCCTTTGCTTTCTACATTCACTAGCAAAGTGGACTTCTATACTGCAATTGTAACAAGCTCCCTTTTTTTGAGCTTTCACCACCTTTGTTCCCAAAGCTATTACCGCAGCCTTTACCAAATCGATTACCGCCATTACCAAATTGATATCTGCGTCTGAACCGATCACCCTTGCTGAAGTTCCTAACCAACAAATTAAATACCTCGGCTTCTTCTTCATCAATGTCTTTGTCACTTCCACCTTGACTATCGCTATCAATACTAGTTTGCTCCCTAGTGACTTTAGCTTTAAGAGCTAAAGACTTGACCTTTTCTTTAGTGGTCTTGGAAGCTACGCCATCATTATCCAAGACCATTTCATAAACTTTAAGGTTCTAATTAGCTCGTCAAGAGGAAGAGTAGATAAGTCTTTAGCTTCTTTAATGGCCGCCACCTTGGCTCTCCATTTCAATGGTAGAGCATGAAGCAACTTTCTATCATGATTCTTGCTAGAGTAGTCCGGATCTAAAGATTTAAGACTAGTCACAATAACATTGAATCGTGTGAAGCCGTTATCGATAGTTTCTTCACTAGAGATTGAGAACTTCTCATATTCTTGAGTGAGAAGATCAATCTTGTAATTTTTGACTTGTGAATTGCAAATCTACCCGAAGACTTTTTGATGGATTTTTCATTGTCGGTCTGAAATTATGTTGTACAACCAAATAGAAAAACACCGAAGCACATAAAATATCATAAATTAATAAAAAGGGTTTTCTAGCTATTCATTGATGTGTTTGGAAGAATTGCATTTTTTTTCTTTTTGTTTAATACGTACTAAAATCCCAACGGTAAGATAACCAGCCTTCCAAAGTGGAGGTCAATGGTTTGAATATAACGAGGAGAAAACTAATCCCCTTGTGGCCTCGAAGGTTCACATGAGCCGACTTCGGGCTACCTAAAAGAGTAGTTTTGTAGAGATTAGTCGGCTCACAATGTCGAGTTAGTTAACAGGTAAATCAAAAGAAAAAAAATTAGTAATTATCCTCAAGCTCATATAATATATATAAGATATGAATCTATTCTCTTCATATGATTTCGATAATACTCTATAACATAACTTATAAAATAAAATAAAAATAAAAATCATACATGTATTTAAAAAACATAATGTCTAAACCTCGTGCGTGCACGGGCATTAAAACTAGTCTATTTAAATATATATTTCTTTTTTTATTTTTATTTTTAACTATTTCTCGATGGTTCTATCGATAATCTTAATCGGATAAAAACTTCAGATTATGAAAGTAATGTGTTTTTGATGTTATGAAACAGAACCAGAGATTGTGATGAATATATGACCAACAAAACTGATTTTTCGGTTATAACTGCATAGCAGTTAGTTTAACTACCAAATCAGTTAAATAAAAGGGGCAAAAAAAACAAGTCCATATCCGGGAATTTTATTTCCAAGTGCATTTTTTTAACATAGTACTTTATACCAAATAAAGCCAGGGGCGCTGCCTCTTGGACCCTGCCAGGGGCTGCCGCCCCTTGGACCCTGCTACCAGGGGCGCTGCCCCCGGACCCCCGTCACTCGGGGCTTCGCCCCGAATGATAATCATAATAACGCCAAACAAGTGTGCACTCCGCACAACCCCAACTTGTTGAACATTTATCATGATTACACATTGGTCAACCAAGTCAATCCATTACACTTAAATCATATGGTGACGCAAAATCACCAACAGTGCGTGCACGGGCATTAAAACTAGTATGTCATATGGATGGAAGTAAAAGAATATTTGATAATAGAGACCCGATGGAAACAAAATTACTAGTGACAAGTTACAAAGAGATTCATGTAGAAAAAGAATTAGTGCAAATTAGCACAAGTCCTTGTCATCTGTTATATATGTTATCCCTCATTAGGGTTTCATTATGTATATAAGGTTAGATTTAGGTTGTCTATGTGTTTGTGTACACACACACACATGCATACATATACACAGATACATGTAATCATATATGTGCCAGTCCAGCTTCTTAGGTGCTTCCTTGCTCCTAAAATAGGACTTGAAATTGTGAGGGTCAAGTTTAGTTTTGCTTTCTTCTTCCCGACTACCAAAATTGACTTGCAATTTGTTTAAATTAAATCTTAGCATATTGATACTATTCTTCAGGGCTGTTCCTTTTCTTACTTATTAGTTCACTGCTATGTTTAGTTGTATTCAATAATTAGCCATAGTGAGAAAGACAAAGGTTATCTTTACACGAAAATCTCTGCCACTAAGTGTAAAGAACACCAGAGTAGAAAGGGAGAATTAAAAATGTTCAAGGGATGATAACCCTCCATCTCCTTCATGGGTTACTTTCCTACATTTTTGTAATAGAACATGATACTGAATATGTCAAAATATCCAGCTAATACGCGAGATGCAAATAGACAAGCTTACTTATGATATGGGAACCTAAGATGGCGTCGAAAATAATATTTTTAATTTGTGGTTTGGAAATACTTATAGTCAACATATTCAGAATACCATTTAGTGTGCAAGTGACATGAATGACTATATAACTAGTTGCAAAGTCCCAAATCTCAAATAACCCAGCTTGATCTCATCTTGTGTCTTAGCTGGATTTTATACATACTTATACCAAATAATAAGTAGCTATAAATTAAACTTAGGGATCCTCTAAAGTTATTCCCTCAGGTTGTGCAACTTGGGCCTCAACGGGAGAGGCCTACACCTCATCAAAGCCAATGAGCCTCAACAAGGAGAGGTGCCATAGGCTTTGGGATCCTTTCACATTAAAGGCGTGTAAAAACTCAAAGAATGGTAGAAGAAATAGGAACCTACCTGTGAGATAGTGTCCCTATTTATTGGAAGATTTGAGCCATAACAATGGTGAAGACACTTCAAAAGAACAATGGAATATATGTGCAACTCTAGCTTAGCTTCTGAATTCAGTTGTATATAATTGTGACAAAGATCCTGAAAACAAAGATGAATGGCAGCTGTTTAGTAAGCTTTTATAATAAATTTAAGTCAGCGAGTCAATGGCATAAATAAAAACAACAGGATCTATTATGTACCAAATTTACAATAGTGGACGGTTGACCAAACTTCCCATGCTGCTCTATGGACTTCACTATAACCCGACCTGCCAAAACTATTTCAGCTGGTGTTTACACCACATTCATGCCTATGCTCGGCATTTTGCTTGATATTGAAAAACAGTTAAAGGCCGAATTTCCACAGGTTCTTATGGTTTCCAGGATCGCATATAAATGATCAAACCAATTACATGATTTTATTTGGTGTCATAATTGTAATTCTTTGCCCTCTAGCATGTATTGGCAAAGCTGAGAGCAAATATAAAGCCATTGACAGGATGGGCCATGGAACAATATCTGTTAGTAGTTCATGTGAAGACAGAAATGGACAATGAAGTTTCACGACAATAATTGATAATTCTGCAATCCAATGAAGACTTAGTTTATTTATGATGTAGAAAATAAGCATTTATTAATGCTCCAAGTCCTAGCAAAAATAAAGTGTTTTCAAATGATACAGAAAAAGAACAGCAATAATACGAAGGTGCTGAAATTCCCAAACTGAGATGCTAACTTTTAATAAATCGACCAGTCTCCCATATTTATAAAGAAAAAATAACAATAATATGAAGACAGGGTTGCTATGAATAATTTCTTCCAGTCTCCCACTTATACCAACTATATCTAGCAAATGGACCATAATTTTATGCTCATTAGCGATTAGCCTTTTCGGATGCCACTATTCTGGTGTCAAGTGTTGTACTGCTATTAACTACTCAAAAGTGATAAAACAATTGTGTGTAAAAATGCTACTATATTCCATACTTGAAAAGGAATTTCAGAATTACCGCAGCATATGGTTCTTCAGTATGAAGCAAGGTGGCTTGAGGTACATCGATTAAAGACACCATGCCCCTTCCTTTTGTTTTGGTAGAAACACACTGCAATTGTATTTGTTGTGGCTGATCTGTTACAGATGACCTACATGGTAAGGATAATGGAAAATCATATTGATAATTTGATAGAGAAACCAATATTAAGTTATGATATACTTGATAAAAGCATTAATGCGGAGCAACAAAGATTTTAATCTTCTAGACCATTTTGACAAGCCACATATCAAGTAAATAAGACACACAGTAACATCTTTAAACACCATATAAATGAGAACCAAGACAAAAATATTGGATGGAGAATATATATAACCAAAAATAACTTATCTAGTTGATAAAGGTAAAAATTATACCATTGGCGACGAACTCCTTGGAATCAACTACATTTGGTGGAAAGTCTTTCCTATTATGTTGGACTGCAATAAGCTTAAGCTCGCCTTCTATCTGCCGCTTTCCACTTGAAGACTGTTCCATGCATAGTGAAACTTTCAAGTCACAGACTGCGTTGTCATAATTTCCTATAGATGTGTTTGCCTTCCCTCTTCTATGTTGGAATATGTTAGTTGGTTTCGCAAGTTATACATTAGAAATACGTGAGCCTATTGGGGGCACACACGTTAAACACGAAGAGTATGTTTTACTTCACGTTAAACATTTAAATAGTCGTTAATTTACGTTATTTGTCTAACTAACTTAACAAATAGTTTAAATATAAAAACCAAAGGACTAAAACGAATAAAACCCGAACCTTGGGGATCCCATTGTTGGCCGAATCCCCTAAGAGTTCTAGAAGGGGGTGTTTGTTCGATTATAGGGTTAAAGGAGTAGGAAAAGGAAACTAAGTTTCCTTGTTATACAAGAATAGGGTTTGGGCTTGTACCTATATAAACACAACCTTTACGCCTCATTCTTTATTCATTCACAACACACAAATCCCTAAAAGTCACCTAGAGATTTTTAGCGCTCTCTCTTTTACCCTAAACCCTAATACTCTTATTAGGGGATTTTTGGTTCTTTTGATTATCCTTAAAACCAAATTCGGTAAACCCTTGTCAAGGGTTTTAAGTTTTCTTTGTCCTCCTTGTGATCGACACATTAAATCCCTCACATAAGGATTCGTTTTTTGTCTCCTTGTTCGACGTATACAAAAATCCAAACTTAAGGTTTCGGTTTGTTTTGTTTTCGGTTCAACCGAATTAGGAAAAACCCTAATTAGGGTTTTGGCGATTTCGGTTCAAGCCTCAAGGGGTGTTTGGTTCTCGGTTCTAGCTCAAGTTGTGCGTTTGGGAATCGATTCAACACAAGGTGTTTGGTTAGTGAAGGTTGACTAACAATTGACTCATACTTGGTTGACGTGTTTGTGTGAGCAACCGTAGAGGTAGTAATTTAACTGCTAACTCATTTTCAGGATCTAAGGCTTAAAGGTTAGTTTACTTCCCTATTATTATGTGTTAATCTTTGTGCTAAAACTAGATCCATTCCGCTGCGTACTCATAGCTATCTTGGTTACCGAGTTTGTTAAATCCTAACAGATCCATCTTTGCCCGTTCAAACTTAAAAATAAACCTCAAATGATGTTTCTTTTCTGTCTTCATGAGTAAGCTTGAACCTACAAAAGTTTCACAAGCTTTACAAGATTCATGCTCGAGACCTCAATGCAAGACGAAATACACCAGTTTTTTTAAACGTCTTAAAGTTTGATGTTTGGTTCCAAGACCTGCCAATAAAACTATCATTGGAACTAAGTGGATCTTCACGAATAAACTTGGTGAAAAAAGGGAAATTCTTGGGGAAAAAACATGATTGGTAGCCAAAGGATATCATCATAAAGAAGGAACTGATTTTTCAGATCATTTGCACCCGTGGCGAGGATTGAAACTATAAGAATGTTTCTCGTGCATGTTGCTCACAAATCATTTATCATGTATCATATCGACGTTAAAACCGTTGATGAGAATACATCTTTACATGGTTTAATATAAGAAATACCCCCATTTTAGCTAAAATAAATAAAAAAGAAGGTTTTAACGGAAAATATCGCGTTCTTATGTTATTTTATTGTTAAAGATACGTTCGGGAATTTATGAAACGGAAGATTAGATCTTAAAATATTTGATTAAAGCTTAATTTTAAGATGTTATGAAATCATAAAGCCCAAATATGAAGTGGGAAATAAAACCAAATATAAAAAAAAGTTGCTCAAGTTATTAATTTAAAACCCAAGAAGCTAAACTGGTCCAAGCAAACCAAGAAGAAAACCAGGTGAAGATGTTGAATTGCAATATAAAACCCAACGGCAAGATAACAAATACATTGGCAAAAAAATATTACCCTTGAGGAGGTTCAATGTTTTCATAAGGGGTGTGGCAAGATTTAGTTTGTTTCTCATATTAAGAGGGTGTTTGGGAGTGCGTTTGGAGATAACTTTTTTGCTTATTTCGATTGCAAAATGTAAAAATCCATTTTCAAAGGAGGTATCTTTACAGTTAGAGGAGAGCCGGGTTAGGTAATAGGATAATTCAGGAAGGCATACGGGGTGGAACTGAAGGTGGGAGCTAGGAGGGAGGGGTGTTAGAGAGCTAGAGAGGAGCACAAGAGAAGAGAGAATAGGAGGGCTGCTAGTTAGCAGTGAGTAGTAGAAGGAGGTTGACGAGAGGAAGGAGGAGTTATAGTTAGACAGTAGGAAACGCAAAGAGTATTACCCATAGAAGACTAGGAGGACAGGAGCGATTCAATGTTTTCATAAGGGGTGTGGCAAGATTTAGTTTGTTTCTCATATTAAGAGGGTGTTTGGGAGTGCGTTTGGAGATAACTTTTTTGCTTATTTCGATTGCAAAATGTAAAAATCCATTTTCAAGTGTTTGGCAACTTCAATCCTATAATCACTTTTATGCGTTTAGACAGCCTCAAAACGTGGTTTTGAAAAAGCAACCGCACCTCTGTTGCCACAAAACGCAGTCATGAAGAAATTGATTATTCACAATCAATTTACCAAATTGCCCACAAAATAGATGTCACATTCTTCCTCACAAATCTCAATATTACTTTTCTTCAGTTATGTCATGTTGATTCTAGTACTCATAGCCCCATTTTCTATGTTTTCTTGAGGTGAAAATGATACTAAATGGTTTTGAAATGTTTTAATTACTGCTAATAATTATTTTACTTGGTTTTGGACATTACTTGATATTATTGACTTATGTGTTGCATTGTTGGATCAGAGAGGTACGCCTACCTCATATTGGTTGCATTGTTGGATATGAGAGGTACGCCTACCTCATATTGGTTGCATTATTGGATCGAAGGAGTACGCCTATCCCATGTTGTGTGACTTATTAGACCAAAGGGGTACGCCTATCCCATGCTGTGTGACTTATTGGATCGGAGGGGTACGCCTATCCCATGTTGTGTGACTTATTGGATTACTTGCATTTATGTATAATATTCTTGTATGTCCTAATGGTTATAATTCGCAGCGGGAGTAACTTTTGTGTCAAACCTATGAATCTCACCAACATTATGTTGACGTTTTTATGTATAATTTTTAGGTGAGCCTAATGAAGTTAAGGAAGTTAAGATGCTTGGCTAGCGAGACCTTAGGATCTTGTATATGGAGTCCTTCTTTCTGGAGTCTTCATTTCATACTTTCGTACTTTGAATACTTTGTTTTATGATGATGTTATCTTTGGGATTTGTTTATGTCTATCTATTGTAGTGTTTCGATTAACCTCAATACAAGACTCCTTTTGTGTTAGGTGTCGTCATAACACTTTGATTTTAATTTAATTGCATTCTAGTTATTCTCTATTGTTGACATCAATGTGTTGTGATGATGCCCATTCTTGTTATGCCTCGCGTTTTTGCCTTGGCGGGGTGTGACACTATGACAGGTAATGGGTGTTGATTTTTCGTTTCCCATATTGTTATATATCATTATACACCTGAGAGAAAGAGAGAATCCAAACACTTATTGTGAGGTGCTAGTGTATAACTTCCTTGCTTTTAATTACAAGGTCTAATTGGTTGTATCATAAATTATCTTTAAAAAGTAAGTTAAATGCCTTTGATATTGCTATTGTCTAGGTAGAAAAGCCCATTTGCTTGAGGACAAGCAAATCCCAAGTGTAGGGGTATTTGATTAGGTGTCATTTTATACACTTTTTCGGGGTCATTTAACCCTCTAAATCATGCAAATATGCCCAAAATATGTGCTTAATCGTTTGTTTTTGTGTTTTTAGCATTTGGGAAGCTTTTGGAGGAAATACACGTGACTTGGGCTCATTTGGAAAAGAAACAGAAAAGATTACAACTCTACACCAAAGTCGATAAAGAAAATGCTCATAGTGGCTGAAGACGGCGTCACAATTATTGGTGACATCGTTAGAACATCAAAGCGACAACATCAAGACTTTTGTGACGGCGTCTGAACTTAACCGACTTAAAGAAGCCCTAGAAGATTATGCGAAGCGACGGCGTAAGGATTATAAAGCGATGTCGTCGCGTCCTATTTTCTATATATATACAAACTCGTTTTTAGGGTTTTAAGTGTGAAACTTTTGGGAGACGAACTTTATAGTTAGGGTTCGAGTTGTAGCAGCTTTTAGGTCGTTTTTAGGGTTCTCAAAACCCTTTTTAACCTCCTATTACTCATGTTCTAATCAAGTGAAGTCCTCTATCTTTTATTCATTCAATATGTCTATGTGTTGTTTGATTAATTATTGTTCTTCGCTTCTTCTTAACACGCTAGGCTAGATCTATTAGTATTTACTTATGATTGCATGAAACTTAGTTTGTAGATTCTTTTAATATTGCTTCTTGTGATGGATGTGCGCGTTAGGCTTTAGAAAACTAGCTATAAAATATTACATTAGCATAGACCTCTAGGGAAACACGATTGTGTAGAAAGGATTCCATCGGTAACAGTCTTCATACTACCTTACCCATCTATGGATGATCACCTCTTAAATATTTTAATGCATGTAATATACTCTTAGGGGCCTTGTAATAGTCTTCATACTACCTTACTTGTGCATTGCCTTAATGGAATATTACATAGATGGCGGGTTCGTGTGATTCGTTCATGACTTAGGAAATATTTACAGAGATCATCACAAGTGTGACAAAGCAATATGATTAGGAGAAGCAAACTAAGTAGTAATGCATGATTAAGTAATTACGTTTGTTTACCATACGAGTTTTCACCAAAGTAGTTTAGTTTAATATTAGCTTAATTAGTTTAAAACCAAAACCACCACTTAAAACCCGAGATTTTACTTGCTTTCATAAAATATTAAAACACAAAAATAATCTTCTTTCAACCCCTTAGATCTTAGTTAGGTTTAGTTCGAGCCTTCACACGCTATTCCCCTAGAGAATGATAACAACCCCTGAGTCCTTGCTATACTACACTGCAATGATTAGGTACTCTGTCTAGGGAGTTAAAAAACTTCTTGCGAGTTTACAACAACCGCACATCATAGAACAATATCCTACCTTCAGTATAACATAGTTCCTCTAACATGCTATCTAACTCATAGATAAAAAATTAGTCGCAACCAACCAAGACAACACAATCAATAGTGGCATAAGTTTATCCTCTATCAGGTGGGTAGCTAAAGATACCTTTGTGGTGGATTTTGAGTGTAAATAGATTATTATATGAATCTGGGGAAAAAAATCAAAAGGCCACCACAAGTGAAAACAATTTTTTTAAAAATCATATAAATTATGGGATACACTACAAGGAAAAGGAGAATTGGGGACAGATTTTCAGAGAGGACATAAATGTCCTTCCCATAGCCCCGCTAAAAGAGAAAACAACACATTTCTAAACTTTGACCAGGCTTGAAATAGGAAACATATGACCGAAGACATTGGCGAGGGCATGTCTACCCCATATGTCCTCCCCAATGCCTCTTTTCATATTCCTTTTTTGGTTAATAATTGCTGGATCGCACTTTTCCACTCAAACCATTAGGGAGGACATGTCCTCCTCAAAGAGTTGACGCAAACGTTGAACGAGATTAGGAATGTGCTTAGCAAAATGATTAATAGGTCAGTTTGGTCATGTTTTTATTGGAGAGGACATGTCCTCCCCAAAGCTAAAGTCAAACGTTGACTAAAGTCAAAGCCTTTTTTTATATTTTTTCCAAATTGAGTAGTACGGTTTGATGATCAATGAAGCGTAAATAAACATACGAGTTAAATAACAACAAATAAGTAAAACATACGAATTACATTCCTAATCGATAAAGGTTTAAACATTAAAGCATACGGATTGTAATCGAAATCGATATTACGTTAAAAACATTAAAGTATACGAACTACGTTCCAAATGTTAAATGAAAAACTACTTCAACCCAAGTCTTCCCATGTCATTATAAAGCTCATGAAGTCTTTTTTTCCGAATTTTACTTTTCTATTGTGAGAGGTCCCGTGAAGGAGCGTTTTCGATAGAGATGCGGTCAACGAGCTGAACTTCGGCAAGAAATATATTTTTCGGCAACAAATTCATTTTGCGGCAACAAAATTTATATCGCGGCAAAACAAATTTCGGTGTCGGATTTGGCTGAAATTCGCATGGTCACTCGGAAACGACCCAACGGGCAAGGCTCATTATAATGAGCTGTGTCACTTTTTGGCCTTTCGGAATCGTTTCGGGCCTTAAAAGAGCGTTTTTCTGTTTTATAAGTACGTTTTTGGGTAAAAAGATGTATAAATCATTTACTTCCCATGTTTCGTTCATACTCTTTTTCGAAGAAGAATCTTTTGTACAATGTATTATCTCTATCTTTTACCAGCATCTGCTGCTTATCTTATCTTTACAGATTTTCTTTTGGATCTTCGTCCACCCAGCACTGCTTTATCTCCAAAGACTGCTTATCTTATATAGCATTTTTTGGATCTTGGGTCCATCCACTACCCACTGCTTATCTCCACATGCATGTATCTCAACAAATTTTCTTTGATCTTGTACACCCATCCCTCATAATTATTTCACAGTCTTTGTGCTATTTTTATTTCATTATAATAGATAGGTTGTGTTTAAATGTTAATCACAACTCAAAACTCACAATCCTAAGAAAAAAAACGATCCAAGCAAAATCAATTTTCCTTCAATGGGAGTGACTCCGCATCCTTCTCAATGCCACCGGTGTTGGTTACAACAAGTTCACCGTAATTCATGAAATCATAACAACCCCCCCCCCCCGAACCCACCAACCCCCCGCACCCCCACCGCCCACACCCCCGAACGACTTGCCATCCCCCGCGTTATTTACGCCCACGATAGAGAAGGATATACTACGTACCCCACCCCCCCCCCTGATACACCCCCCCCACCCCCCGTGCTACAACCCGGTACCGATCCAAAAACGAAAACAAATCCACCCCCTCACAGCATCTGTGAGGACCCCACCCACCCCCCCCCGAGGAAGTAGAACCACCACCGAGTTGAATTCACCCCCGACCCCCCCCCCACAGCAAGTCATTTAAATGAATAAACCCCAGGAACCGAATCCCCCCGGCCCCCCACACACCCCCACCACGCAAAACCCACCCACCAGGCAATAAAAAATCATTGCAATTCACCCCCCCCCACCCCCCGCCCCCCCCCCGTTTTGATAACTTAACCCCCCCCCCCGACATAATCCCTCCCTTAATTATCCCCCCCACGCCACCAACGTCGTTCATCAAACACCCAAACGTCACACCACCCGTGGGTTTAATTAAATCGCATGGCACGTAAAACCCCCCCAGGAACGTCAAAGATTTCTGAAAGACCATGAACTCTCCCCACCCAAACCTGCAACCTTTTCGCTCATATCCCCAACAAACCCACCACACGGCACCACCGACCGCACCACCTCCAACCACACCCAACCCGGGCCATTGATCCCCGACCCCCCGACCCCCCCCCCAAGAGAATGCTCACCGGTCCGTCAGAACCACACACCGAATTAAATGTAATCCACCCCCCCCCGTAGTGAGATTACGTTAATTACCCCCCCGCAACCACCCACGAATCCCCCCAACCCCACCCGATCGAGAAGGCCCCCCCCCTTAAACTACATATGGCCCCCGTTACTCGCCAGAAACCACCCCTCCCCACAACCCCCAACCAGAGTTATCGACAGGAAGAAGAACCCCCCCCCCCCCCGTCACTTACCCACACCCCCCCCCCCTACGGCAATGATATAAAAAAATTTATTGCACCAGTTACTCCCCCCCGTCTGACCCGGAAATACCACCCCGCCAAAAAACAACACAACCACCCCAAAACCTTTCAAACAACGCCGGCCCCCCCCCCCTCGTAAAACAGATCCCGACCAATAGTGGACCTCTTCGCCCGGGCATAATCCCCACACGAACCCCCCCCAACCCCGTCTTAGTACCCACCCACCCCCCCCCCCTCCCCCCCCCACCAGCACGAACTCGAACCCACACATTTACCCACCCCCCCCAGGTAAATAGCGCCGTGCGGCGCGCAACCCGAACCCCCCCACAGAAAGTACGCGGCCCCCCAGCACCCCCCGTGCATCTCAAGCACAAACCACACCACAAAACGAACAAAACAACCCCCACCCCAACCCCCCACCCCCCCCGCGGCAAGCTAAATCTTTCCCCCCCCCCCCCCTCCAAAGGCTTTACCAACAACCCACAATCACCATCGCTCTGCCCCCCAGATGCTATTTGCAGTGAACAGCACCCCCCCCCCCCCCGGATGCGTGCTATTAATTCACCCGAATTCAGGGTCCACCCCCACATTGAAACCCCCTCAACCTGGATCATTTCACCCCCCCCCCACCGCCCCCAAAACCACGAACCCGTCTGAGGTGCACGTTTATCGTACCCCCCCCGCCAGTTGATTACAATCCTCACAGGCTCCCCGGTTTATTTTTATAGAGGTTACGTATGATTCAAGGTAGAAATAATGTTAACCCAACCTTGAATACTTAAAACCAATTAACGTTTCACTGCTGCTATTTAATATCCTAAGATAAAAACAACACACCCACACCGTAGGGTTTTATTCGACAAGCACCAGTTAATCCACCCCCACCCCGATTGTATTTCATTCACCCCACAAGGCTGTTTATGATCAATAAACACCCCCCCACTCATCCCCCACACCCACCCCCCCCCCCACAAACAACCCCTTACCCCACCAAACCCAACCCCCAACCCCACGGAATAAAGTGGTTTGCTCAAGTCCCGAAAACAAGAGTAATTCATACCACGAAACCCCCACCCCACACCATCAACGGACACTAGACCCCCCCGAATTTTTTGTCCCAATTCCCATAGACTCGTCACGAAAAAACCACACAGAAACCACACCCCCCCATAGACCCCAAAGGGCCGGCAAGAATTACCGAAACAAGCCATAAATCCCAGCACACGAAAGTGCAATACCCGAACTCACCCCCCCCCACCGAATTTTTTGCACGCAGCCCACCAACACGATGAATGAGTAGAACAAGTTGTAATTATATAGAGACCCCCCCCCCCCACCCCCCCAAACGAATCAACCGTAAACACCCCTCCCACCCCACAAACGAACACAACCGAATCTGTACTCGACCCCCCCCCCAACCACGCCGCCACCCCACCCATCCCCGCCCATTACAACCCAAACCGCAACCACCACCACCCGCGTACCCCCACACCCCACAACGTTCATTTTTGGCTTTCTGCTAATACAGACTCCACACCACCCCCGGTGGCGTAAACGGCCCCCCCCCCCCCCATCATCGTTGCATTTACCGATATTTCGTAACATCACCCCCCCATACCCAATTCTACCGGAACACAATAACACTCCCCAGCACCACCACCCCCTCACCCACAGGATCCCCGCGTAACATAACACCCACCGACCCACCCGCTGTGTAATATACCAACCCCGGTCCCCCCGACCCCGGTCAACCCACACCCCCGCACCCGACCCGAGAATGTCGCATTAACCTATAATTCCAACCGTAACTCCCCCCCCCCCCCCCCACCCCCCCCCCCCCCCCCCCCCGTGCCAGACGGCAAGTTCAATTATTCTCCCCCCCCCGAGTTTAAACACCCCCCCCCGACCCCGTGTTTCAAACATAGACACCCCACCTCCACACCCGTTACACCACCCAGCACCACCCCCACAGGCAAACCCAACCCAACTTATTTTCACCCCAGGACGGATACACAACCCGACGAAGCCAACACCACGCTTGGTTATACGATTGCCGAGAATTCCCCCACCCACACCCGAACTTGTTCCATCGGATGGTGATTTACTGAACCACGATTCCCCGAACGCGTTTCATATGTAAATAAGGCTCCAGCAACCCCCCCACCGCTTAAAACCTCAACAGGGTTTCGCAAACCAAGACCCGCGACAACCACCCCCCCACCCACCGATACACTCCCACCACCAGCGCCCGGAGAGGGGAAACATTAACCCCCAACACCCCGAATTTTGACCGATTTAACAACCCGAAGTATAACAATATGACCCCCCCCCCCCCACCCGCGGATGACGGGAAACGGTATACCCCCCCCGGTTTTAGAAATAGAAGTCTGTAAACCCCCCCCCCCCCGCCAATCCCCCCCCGGGGTGACAGATAGACCCGTCCCCCCGGGCCAAACGTTAACAATTATTATACATAAACCCGTGCGGATATATCGTTCTCCACACCGTATATAATCGACCCCGGAGTAGTTACCACCCCCACCCGCCCCCCCCCCCGAAATTAAACCACCCCCCCCACCACCCCACCCCCCCACACCCCGTGCATTGACCCGAAAATACACGCTTTTCATAGCGTACAGTCGTCCGAAACCAAGCCGACCGGATCAGAGCATGATATATATTAAAATTACCAAAATCCCGCGACCAACCCCCCCGCCAAAGGGACCTATTGTACACCAGATCTTATAGTAACATCTCCCACCGGCTGTACAACCACCCCCCACGCGATAGACAAGGATAAGCTACGTTACTGGCTTTACAGCTTGTAACCAAAGCCCCGGTTGCCACCCACCCACAGCCCGTCACCGGATCGGGAAAGAATCACATCCCACCCCGACCCGTATTACCTACAGGTTTTGACCCACACACCCCCCAACACACAGGTAGTAAGTCACCGTACAACCACCGTTATTACAGACCCCCGATCCCTCGATATGACCGGGTGATATTCCCCCCACGTTAGATAAAAACCGATGCCCACCCGACCCCCCCCCACCCCCCCCCCCCCCACGAACCCCCCCCCGACCTTCGTACAACTGGATCGCCGATGGATCCCCCCGTAATAATCCGCACAACCCCCCAATGACCCCCCCACAGTCGATCCCCCCGCTACTCCCCCCCCCACAACCGCAGTTGCGGCAGTTTTTAATACCATTAAGAATATAAATACCCCCCCCCCCCCCGAAACAACCCCCCCCCCCCCCCCCGAGCAAGATAACCCCGAAACCCCGCACCCCGTTACACGATATCCACCCACCCCGATGCGTACCCCACACCGGCATAGGGTTATACCCATGATTGCCCCCCCCCCCCGTAAAGATAGTTCATTCTTACCCCCCCGAACCCCCCCCCCGTAAGAGGCGATGATTCGAACGCCAATTCAGACCCCCCCCCGTCGATACCCCCGGACCCGTCCGCCTTTGTCCCCCCCCCCCCTCCTCAACCTGTAGTGTAGGCAACCCCCCCCCCCGCCCCCCCGGCGCCCCTCACGACCCCCCCCCCCCCCCCCCCCGCCCCCCACCCCCCGTCCCCCCAACCCCCCCGGGTAAGACACCGTATCCCCCCATTTTAATTCAAACCACTTCCAACGCACAGGACTTTCACCCAGGGATTTCCCAAGAGCGGTGATCTTCAACGAGATAACCCAGCTACACAATCCCACCCCCGACTACTGACCCCCCCCCCCCCCCCCCCCCCCCCCGCCCCCACCCCAACCCAGTTGAGAATCCGATTACGACGATTCAGGACAGAAACGTACCGATCTCCTAATTGGCAATACGCCGACCCCCCCTTAAACGAGAGATAGTTTTCATCTATCGGGAGACACCCGGAATGGTGCTCACCTAACCCACAACAACCTCCTTGCCCCCTCCCCCCGCTTAAGCACCGTGTAAATGTCCCGCTCTCTCATCTTTTCACCCCTCCCCGCCTTATAAATCGAAACCCCAATATTTTGGAAAGACTTCAACCTTTGCATAATGACCGACAACTCACAAAAAGCTCAATGCAAGCATTGCTTTCATTTCTTATCGGTCGGTTCCAACACGACGTTGAAGAATCATATAAGTCATCCGCATTGTGAAGCAAAGAAGGCACAGCAGAACCAGAATCCGGAAGCGGGGCAAACGTCTATGTCTCGAGATGGGAGTGTTTTCAGGTACGATCCAGATTATCTTCGTGAACAATTCGCGGGTTTGGTGATTCAACGAGCGTTACCGTTCAACTTACGAGAAAAACGAGGGTGTCCAGACAACTATGCCAACCAATACACTCATGTAAGTCGCTCTACTCTCAAACGTGATGCAATGAAACTATGGTTGGTGGCTAAACAAGAAATAATTGCTAGTTTTGGTAACATAAATGCTTCTTTTTTTGTGTCAAACCTAACCATCGGATGTATGGTTCGCTCTCATGGGGGTGCCCTGTTCTTATATAATGGTGTGATTTACCGCCACCATTGAATTGAACCGGGATCTTGGCAATGATGAAGCGGGTTATTTCATTCGAAGATTTCCCGTCTCCTCACACGGGTGGAGCCTGTTTAAAATGTTGACAAAAGTCCTTACCAATTTTAACTTGGAAGATAAAGTTATGTCAAATATTAACATTGGACAATGGTTCAGAAGACAACACATCCGCCATGGATAAACTAAAATTAAAATACGATCCACCAATAGGGGGTAGGTTTTATCATAGTCGTTGTGTTGCACACATCATTAACTTGGTTGTGCAAGCTGATTTAGGGGTCCCCGCGATTGATGCAATAATAGAGTCTTTTAAGACAATGTTAAAAGATATTTTCAAATCAAGTGCAAGAACGACAAACGCTATGTTAAAATCTGTTTAAAGATGCAGAGACCTTGTTTACGACCAAATTGACATTCCAACACGATGGAACTCCACTTATCAATGATTTCCTAAAGTGGTTTGTAACAACAAACTTCTTTGGCGTTATTGTCATGACGTTTTGGACTATAAAGAATAAGGTGTTAATCATTTTTTCGGCTGAAAGTTGGGTTATTATTCAATCTTTAACCCAATTACTTGAAGTGTTTAACAATGCCACGGAAATTTTGATCAGGGTGGTTTGTCTACCCAACATCTCACTGGTACTTCAACGATGTTTCTTCATGAGTACGGCTTTAAGAGATATGAAACTTGTGGGGGTATATTGTCAAGTATGATTAAACCAATGAAGAAAATACTTATGAAGTATTTTCAACACATGCCATCGATAATTACTTGTGCAACCACTTTAAATCCATGTTTTAATGTAAACGGGGTAGACTATCTTATCGAGTCGATAAGTAGGGATTTGGAGTTTTTTGACGATACTTTTGCATCTAAGTCAAAAAGTTATTTTAATGAATCTTTTTTGGAAGAGTTTGTATAATCTTTTATTTGCAAATAGGTACCCAATCAATCATCTCAAACAAGTGGTGGGGCTACTTCATCGAAGGTTAGTGGCGGAAATAAGTATAGCCGTTTGCTAAGCGGTTTAAAAGCACATACAAAAAAGAAGGCAAGGACTACTGATCCTACAAATGTGTAGCGAATATGTGCTGATTATCATTCGGTTTTTGTCACAAATCTTCATCCCAAAGACTTTGCAGTTTTGATGTCTTAGTTTTTGGAAAGAAAGGAAACAATGTTTCCTCGTTCTATCTCGTATGGGCCATGGATATAAAAGTGTACAAGCTTTTCGATAGCTTCTGAATCCGCCATTTTCAACAAGTGAGAGGGTGTTTGTCAATCGAAAAACAAGACTCACTCCGGCGTCTTTAAAGATGTGCATGTGTTTGAAAGATCATTTGGACGCTAAAGAGCGTAAACAAGACAAATGCCCTCTTGAAACACCCTTGGACTTTGAAGAATGTGTCTTTGATGACGAGGTGCAACAAAATGAAGCAATTCCACTATCCGATGAAGAAATTGCACTAGATGCTAGAAGCGAAGGTACTTGTCTCCGGGAGGACCACGATATGATTATATGGTGAGCAGCGAAGAAGCCGAAGTTGAGTACTAATTTTCGATTAGCAGTTGTTTTTTTATTCTACTTGCATTATGTTGTGGATGTGGTATTTTAAATTTATTGCATTGTGTTTGTATTTCTCTTTCTAATGTATTTCGTTTACTGTTTGTATTTGGGTTAGGATGAGAGATAAATAATCTCGGCGCGTCTCGTTTATTCCGTTTATAGTGTACAAAACAACGAAAAAAGAAAAAAAAAATTCCAAACTGGTTTGGGTGGTTACCGGTTCCAAACTGTTGACTCCAACGGTTGGGGAACCGGTTTCGACTCAAAACGCACCATAAGTACCGGTTTCAAACCGGCTCTGGTTTTTCCCAAACTGGTTTCGACTGGTTTGTTGACCGAAACAGGTTCCTGTTTGACTGAAACCGAACCGAACTGGTTAACCGGTTTGCGCACGTCTAGCGTAAATAAACATACGAGTTAAATAACAACAAATAAGTAAAACATACGAATTACATTCCTAATCGATAAAGGTTTAAACATTAAAGCATACGGATTGTAATCGAAATCGATATTACGTTAAAAACATTAAAGTATACGAACTATGTTCCAAATGTTAAATGAAAAACTACTTCAACCCAAGTCTTCCCATGTCATTATAAATCTCATGAAGTATTGCAGTTAACTCAAATATGCGATTCTCGAGATGTCTTTTAATCTCTATTGTCCCCTCTAGTATCTTTATCTATGCCTCTAGTGTCTTTATCTTTTCAGCCAATAACTTACAATTTGAGCACTAGGCTTTTCCATGACTGGGTGCACATCTAGAAGGTTTCGGAGAATAACTTGGATGTGTTGAAGGTCCCGGAGAAGAACTTGGAGGTGTTGAAGGTCCAAGAGAAGAACTTAGAAAGAGCATGAGGTCATCTTTCCACATAAAATATCCACATCCTTTATCTTGAGTTCCTAGCTGTTACATAGTAAGAAAATCATAAGAAATAGCTTTTGACAAGCAAATTATTTATATATTACATAAATAATTTATGTAACTTCTAATGTTAGGAAAGAATGCGTGTTGTGCTAAAAATATTTTATAGATAGGTCAAACTTCATGCGTCTGAGTACATTTGTAAGTTCATATGTGTTTTAATGAAATATACCGGTTTTGATTACGAATTATGTGTTTTTATTACGAATTATGTGTTTTAATGGAATGTCCTCACCAAAGCTCGGGACCTAGTTTTTTCACGTTGCCAAAATAGTATTATTTAAATATAAAATAAATAATTAATCAAATTAATTAATTAATTGTGATTAACTTAGTAGCTTTATTGAGGGCGTATAGGGGAGAAATGTCTTCCCCCAAAGCTGTATGGGTCCGGCCCGTAAACTTTGACTATGAGAAATGTGGACCCGATGTTGTCGTTCATAAATAGTTGAAATTGTCGTCTCTAATGTCGTTTGGGTCGAGGCGTTGGGGATGACGAAATGAGTGAAACATGTCATCCCTAAAGCCTCTTTAGTAACACAATGCCGTCCCCAAAGCCTCGAATCCGTCGTCCCTAATGTCGATGATTGTTGTTGTAATACAACGTAACATAGTTTTCAAACTTAGTATGCATGTTCTTAACTACATATTCGATAAAAGAAATCTTTCAAATAAACGGGAAAGCAAAGTTTACCATAAACGAGACAAAGATCATGGATTGGGGGACTAGTGGTACGAATGTGCCAAAGTGTACCTCTAACCATTGAGATCAATTGATTTTTGTTTGTGATTTTGAAAATGTAAAGAATGAAGGATGCAACTGTGTGAGATGATCGGTGAAAATAAAGGTTTTTGGGAATGCGAAGTGATATTCGAGGGAAAAAGAAAAAGAAGAAACTACCCTCACGTGAAACGCACGTGAAGGCCTCGACCGGATGAAATTAACAGGCATTAACGAAAATAATGAGAAATGTAATAAAATGTGAACAAACAATGGCAAAATTTATAATTAATTATTGAGAGTGACCGGGAATGCAACTTTTGAAAACCATAAGAACGAAATTTGTAGTTTACCCTAAATTGTAAGCACGTCGCATATATGTTAATAAAGACTAATAAACACTTTTTCTGATTAAATTTTAAGTATACTTTTTTTTATATCTGAGAAAAAAATAATCCATTGTCATCTTACAAGTTTTATAGACTTTTGTTATCTCTACTACTTTATAAATCATTTAGCCCCTTCTAATTTTAAAAGTCTTAAATTTTTTAAGTAAAATACATTTCTTCTTTGGAAAAGTTTATATAAGCCATTAGTCAAGTTCACCTGAAAAATGTAAAAGTTACGGTTACAACTGAAAATTTAAGTGTATTTATGTAGTCCGTTTCATAAAAGCCCAATTCGTAACAGTCCATCTCAATATTTAAGTGTATTTATGTTTATTTGTAACATCCCATTACACACTATATAAAACCCCCCTAAACAAATAAACACACTGAGACCATTTTTATTAGTATAAACACCCGAACTCACCCCAAACAAGCACACCACCCACATGTTTACATTCATGTCTCTCTCTCTAAAACCTAAAACACCATCTGCCACCCGCATATGATACCGACTATCGCCGTCAACAACAACTAATTCTGCCGCCACCATTTTCAACAACATTCGTCGTCACCACCACCGTTTTATATACTTTAGGTGGTTTTGGCCGGCTGTCTTGGGTAAGGTGGTTTGGCTGGTAGTTTTGGTTTCTGTGGTTGCGGTCGCGGTTTTTGGTGCAAGAGATCTAATTGTTTTTTATGTGTTGGTGGTTTTGTGGTTTTACACGAATTTGATGAGATTTAGATGAAATTATTTAAGATCTTTTTGGATCTTGCTTCGTTGGTTTTGGTGCTTATGTTGTAAAACTACATCTTGTGTGTTGGTTTGTGTTTCATCTTGGTGGGGTATTGGGTTACCAAACAGATGCCTTGGTGACGATGAGTTTAGAACAAAGAAGTTTTAAAAAATTTAAGACAAGAAACAATACTATAAAAGGGAATTGACTTTTTCTAAGCATAAGTAACATTTACATAATTAAAAGTTACATTTAAATATTTAAGTGTATTTACATCTAAATTTTTAACATCCCAATAATAATGATGCATCCTATTTCAACCATACTTGTAACGACCCATTTAAAATCATCATAGTAACAACCCATTTAAAATCACACATATATCCCACATGTATAAATAATAAATAAGTAAATAACCATCATTTATTTGGATATGAAAGAGTTTGCATTGACATTGCTTATAGTTATTTAATTAAAAGTTGTCATCTATTCGTAAAGCAACTGCTTGAAAAAACGTATAAATGAAAAAACATTTATTCGCCACAAATTTAGTCACCAGGTACCCGCCGTCGCATTGCGCGAGTACCATGCTAGTATACGTAATAAACGTAACTTTTAGAGTAGATTACAATAATGTGTGTTTGTGCAGACAAGAAAAATAATACAAATGGGGTTGAAATGACTATTTTGCTCTCGAAGTGCAACTCACATGAGGAATTTAACAAACAAAAACAATCGTTTTTTTAGAACGATAATTAACTATCTCACATTATATAAATCACAAATCTAACTCACAATGTCTTAAGCAGGATTTGAACCCACAATCATTTGGTTAGGGAGCTTCACACAACATTGAGTACCATTTGAACAAACGATCGTTATATGAAAGGACTAAGGATTGATAATTTTGGACATTTAAGTAACAACAATACACTTTTTTCGGTAAAGGAGGAACCTCTTATGAACGCATACCACAAAGACGAACGGTGTGATTTACTCTGATATGTTTTATCAAGTTTTAGTTCAACCTCTAAGCAGGTTGTCTAATATCTTCAAACATCACGTATCACAAATAACATATTAGGTGTACTCGTGCAAAACTGTGACGTTAAATGGTCTTGTCTATTTCAAAATTGTATTGCGTTTTTTAGTGGTGGATAAACTGTGATGATATGTATCGACGGATAAACCTTGGTTGATGCCAACGGATTTGCCAATTGAACTAACATACATTTCTGACTAGACCTAATTCGAGTTTTTTTTAAATATGTGTCATCTTTTGTCGACGATTGTTTGAAACTGTTTCTATTTCTATGAATTGTTGTCTATGACATGGATTGAAATAATTAAACAATTATTAAACATCGATTTCTATGTGTCACCTTTAGCTAGTGTTTTCAACGTCGGTTCTTAATATACGATTATAACAATAACAATTTATTGAAAGTAAAATAAATAATTCAATACCATATTCAAACAACATGAAAAGACAACCGTCACTGCAAGAAAAACCGGTACGTTTTGATTAGTG